>BQNB010013934.1:0-45423 GCA_026074375.1 Tanacetum coccineum
TTGGAGAAGATCAGCATTGTCCGAGTAGCCTCAACAAGAGTACGATTCTGTTTTTTGACAACGCCATTCTGCTGTGGAGTCCTTGGAACTGTCTTTTGGTGAAAAATGCTGACACGTTCATAATATTCAGTCAAATCTTTATTGACGAATTCGGTGCCATTATTGGTACGGATGTATCTAACAGTTTTGTTGAGACCGACATGAATTTTCTTCAGAAATTTTATGACGACCTCTGGGGTCTCATCTTTCGATCTTAAAAACTTAACCCAAGTAAACCGAGAGAAATTATCAATGATGACTAAGATGTATTTCTTCTCATTAATTGTTTGAACTCGCGATCCACATAAATCCATATGAAGGGTATTAAGAACTTCCAAGTTGGTGTTTTCAGTTTTGGGTTTGTGGGTATGCTTTTTGCTCTTTCCTAGTTGACACGCGGAGCAGAGATGATCTTTCTCAAACTTCAATCTAGGTAAGCCTCGTACTAAATCTTTTCTTGCAAGGTCATTGATGGTACCGAAGTTCAAGTGGTTTAAACGCCGATGCCACAACCATGATTTGTTCTTGGAGGCTTTGGACAACAAGCAAATTGGAGAGGACTTCATCATGTCTTCAATCGAGATAGTGTACAAATTAGAACCACGAGAACCTTTAATTAATTCAACACCATCCGTATCTCGAACGTAGCAAGAATGCTTCCTGAATGCAACTTCTAGATCAGAGTCACAAAATTGTCCGACAGAAAACAGATTGTGTCCCAGTCCTTCCACATAGTATACCCTGGAGATCACACTTTCACCAATAACGTAGTCTCCATAACCCATGATAGCACCAAAGTGGTCATTCCCGAATCTAACCGTCCCGATGAACTTTTTCACGAAATTCCTGAGCCGCGAGCGATCCCCCGTCATATGTTTTGAACAGCCTGAGTCCAAATACCAAAGGACGATCTGTACGACCTGCATTTGAAAACAGACGAAGATGGAGAGTTTGGAAAGTTGGATCCCCAATTTTGGTTGGGTTCCTGTTTGTTAGCACAAGTAATGGCATGATTCTCAGTGTGCATAGCAGGTACTACTTTGGGTTTAGTGAGCCTAGTTAAAGGGCACTTTTCTCCTAAAGTGAATATTCTGCCCGTGGGTCTCCATTGATGACCAACATGGGTAAGCACTTTTCCTGTTTCT
Source organism: Tanacetum coccineum (assembly GCA_026074375.1). NCBI lineage: Eukaryota > Viridiplantae > Streptophyta > Magnoliopsida > Asterales > Asteraceae > Tanacetum > Tanacetum coccineum. The sequence goes on from BQNB010013934.1 coordinate 1,185, forward strand.
TTCCATACTTGCTTAACTATTTCCTTAGTTCTCCAACTGCTTAACATTGCCACAATTAACTTAAACAAACCTTTTTAACAGAGGATGCATTCAAGAGCGCAAATAATCAAACCACACCACATATCATGATTTGCAAAAAAGTAAACATTGTTAGATTGTGGGGGCAATTTTAGAAAACATGAATGATAAATCGAAGTAAATACAGTACGCCTTAGAGCTAATACAGAATCAACACGATTCGTGGTTTTTCAAACAGACTTATTGGTCCCTAGTGGTTTCTTCTACTTTCTTCTGTTGTAACACTTTTAGCCGGCGAGATCCTATTTTTCTTGGTATTGCTCCTAGGCTGTGATCCACTAACATTAGTGCAACTATTTACTCCTGTAAGAGGAAGCACAAGGACATTAGTCTTCTGAATATTTCGGTTTCTCTACTGATTGTGTGGTGGTTTTATTGTTTTATATTTGACGTTACACATTGATCCTCAAAAGTAACTTGCTTTTTCTTATTTAAAGGGGTATAGACATGCTTTTTATCTTTTTGATTGAAGTCTTTAAGACAAGTGTCAATCGCATATTCTAATAGTTCCTGAGAGTGTTTAGTATAAAGGCAAGCAGATGTAAGTGATCTACCTAATGGTCTTTCAACCTTAGCTTCCTCTACTATCTCGCGAAGGGTTTCAACACTTTCCTTAAGATGCTTGAGATAATCTAGATGAACTTCCCTATTGTTCCTAATGTTAGGGGGAATCGGTTCAACATCTATAGCATACCTACCTGGCGCGAGAACTCTTGGTTGAACAGAATCTATGGTGTTGCATTTTAGATTTTCATGTATTTGGGATTTCAGATTCTCATTTTCAGTTGTTAAGGCAGTTGTCTCATTCATTGCGTTACACGCATGATCATAATAGAATTCAAACATTCCCTCCTTGTAATGCTGCATAAAACTTTTGCATTTTCGCCTAAAAAGCTCATTTTTGTATTCTTGAAAGGGTGGTCACTTTTCAGTTAATCGGATGATCTGAAATCTAAAAGCCCTGAAATCAAGATATGGTTCTGCTCCACTACGGTCTCTTGTAATTGAGAGATTTGCATTTTTAACTATTTGATGGCGTTGTCCTTTCCTTGAATGGAAGCTTTCATTTTTCCGATTATAAAGACTGAATCAAAATCAGGAGTATCTCTAGTGGGTAGAGATGGTTTGTTTCCAAAACTCACATACGAGTCACCCTATTACCTCCATCCATCCGACTACCCTAAACAACTACATAAAAATAGAACCCCACACGAATCCGCTGTATTCAAGGCCTTTCAAAGGTGCAATGGTCCTCCTTGTGTGAACAAAGAAAGAAGTAGAGCCAAGTCTGTGGAAGAAGAAAATAAACACTGCACTGAATGCATCAAAGATGGTCACACACGTGAGAGCTGCTTCAAGTTGATCGGCTACCCGGAGTGGTGGCCAAGAAAAAAAGGAGAAAAGAACAAAGGCAAGGCTGCTTATGTCAAGACAAAGACCAGTCTCATTCCCGGATTGACATACGAGGATTACCAACTCTTCTTGAAACACTTTTCTAGAAGAGGTAATAGCGAGGGAACAAAACCTGTTGCTAATATGGCCCATAAAGAAGATGAAGAAGGTGAGTGGATTTTTGATTCGGGTTGCACCGAATACATTACTTATTTATCCGACATTCTTGTTAACAAAAAAACCACCCACTTCGAGGCTCCTGTTGTTATCCCCAATGGGGATTCCATCCCAGTTAAAGGGAAAGAGGACTACATTCTTCCAGGGGGAACAAAAGTGAATGGAGTTCCTTATGTTCCTGATTTCAAATGCAATCTTCTTTTTGTTAGTCGCCTTAGTCGTGACCTTCGGTGTTGCATATCATTCTTTCCTGATTTTTGTGTCATGCAAGGATTACAAAGGAAGAACTTGATTGGTGCGGGTAGATGCGAAGGGGGATGAAGGATCGATATCCCTTAATGAAACACTGATATACTGTCAACTATGCGGAATCTAGTTGGCAGTACTAAGAAGAACACACAATGCTTAATCAAACGTTTTGTATTATAATCCTTTTGAATCTGCCTAAGTTGCAGATCCCTAATACAATAGTAATCTCTAATATCACTAATTAATACTTTTTGCTATTGTTTCTTTGTTGTTCGTGTTCATCTTCTTCTAATACCTTCCTAGAGATCCTTTTATAAACATAAGGATAACTCTAGTAGATGTACAGTCCTTGTATGACATAAACACTAATCAATACTAATCACTAAAATAACTGTTACAAGATAATTACTAACATAACCGTTTAAATAATCCTTTAAAATTCCTTTATCCACGGCAGTACTTTGACTTTTCCATACTAAGCAGGCAGTACTTCGATCTTCAACTTAGCAGTACTTTGACCTTGTACTTAGCAGTACTTTGACCTTCTATCTTGTATGTCCCAACAATCCTCCCCTAACTTGAATTCTACTTGCTTGACTTCAAGTTTCTTGATGGTTGGACACCTTGGTCAGCATCAATACAAGTCTTCAATCTTCTAGACATAATATTCTAAGTAATATCTTGTACACAATCTGTTTAACTATCTTGAAATGAAAATCTCTTGTCATGAACACTTCTTTGTCTGTGCATCAAACAGATTGTTCTTCAATCAGTAACATAAATGGTTTTTATGAGCCTTTACCAAGTAGCCATTCACTCTTAGGCTAGTCAGTTCTTTGGTACCTAGAAAAGGTAATAATCCATGGTGAACTGAAAACCACTTCAACACTCAGAACATGAATCATAGTGTGTTGAATACTATATGACTTTTGGTAAGTCATTACAACCATGAACGGATTTGATAAGTCTTTACCTGTAGCCGTTTGCTCAGGACTAGCCAACTCTCAGTAATAAAACATTGGTGAGTTGAGAACCATATAGTTTTGAGCAAACTATTAAAGCTATCAACGGATTTGAGTTCTCTTTACCAAAAGCCGTTTGCTCTGGAGTAGCCAATACTTCAGTGCAATACCATGGTGTATTGAGCACCATACAATTTTTGGTAAATTGTCAACCATCAACAGATTTGAGATGTCTTTACCAAAACTGTTTGATTTGGACTAGTCAATTCTTATATCTGTTAGATATGGTGAATTGATTACCATTTGCTGTGTGGTGGTTAACCAACACTCAATCCCTTAAAACAGTTTTATTTTCCTTCAAACATTTGTGCCTTAAACCTTATTGCACACTCAAAACTTCAAAATATTTCAAAAACAACTTTTTAACTAGCAGTACTTTCAACAAAGTACTGTTTGTTTTAAACTAGCAGTACTTTGAATAAGGTACTGCTTGTTCACAGTTAAGTCTTTTTATCAAAACAAGATATGTTACTTTCAAAGAAAATTTTGATAAATCATACCAGTTGTTTAAGAATCATCACCATCTTCAGTTGTCCATAAAATAAACAGATGTATCAATGTGATAGCTATTTCACTCTCATCTTCAACTTCCATACCATGATCTAGCATCCTGATCATCAGCTCTCTTGATAGAGGATATCTTCTTTCTGTCAGCATATGAAGCATTGTACCATCCTCTAACTCTAATGTATGTACTCCCGAAGATTCATTAAGTCTCCATCTTATAATTTCCCAATCTTCTTGATTCTTCCAGAAATCATCATCACTTGTTGCAGACGTCTCCCAAATGGTTGTAAGATCACCCAGAAGTATCGTTGTAAATACGTTTTTATCTCAAAAACGTACGTTTGACCGTTGACCGAACGTTAGAACAGTACTTAGTTGTCTAAGCAGTACTTTCTAAGACGAGCAGTACTTTGAGTTGGCTAAGCAGTACTTTCAACCTAAAAAGCTTTCCAACTCAAATTTGTCAATCACAACCCTGCAATTTTTCAAAATATCTCTTCAAATCATTAAAACTTTGAACAATCATTCATATCCTCCCCGTAAGCGTAACAATAGTGCTTCCAAAGATTCTTTCTAACCAGAACAGTACGTCACTTGAATACCAGTACTTTACATGTAGTCCTCCCCTCAAACGTAGCTATGGGTTCATCATACCAATGTTGACCACCAAAGAGTGGAACCTTGCCAAGTCAAATCCTTTGGTCAATAAATCTGCCACATTATACCTTGACCACATTATCATCTATGCATGATGTCTTGATGGTTCCCTTTCCTGTGATTCTTCCTCCTTTAGAATCATTACCAAAAGCTACATAACCTCCTTTGTAATCCTTGAAATCTGAGAGTTTATCCTGGTTTCTTCAAAATAGTCTTTGGTTTCTTCAAAGCTTCCAACCTTTTTCTCTCTTCTTCTGCATCCCATTCTGCTTGAATCTTTCTAGCAACTTCCTCATCATTTTTAGTCTCCAAAGCTCTGATTTGTTGAAGAGTTAACTTCTTCTTTTTGGGTTCTTCAACCAATATCCCTTTACCTTTTTCTTTTGGGTCAGTAGCTTGAGTTGGCTGTTGAGGTTGAGATTGCATGGGACCAGGAATGCTTAAGCCTCTTGTTCTATTGAGAAGAATATCAGCAAGTAATTCATTATCTTTGAACTGTTCTTCAGGCTCTTCTTCTTGAGTTGGACGAATTGGACTTGAAGGACCTGCTTCATCATCAAAATCTAAAGTCCTTGGAGTAACAGTACTTTGTCTAGCAGTACTTTGAATCCTCTCCAAATCCAATTCTTCAGTATCTCCACTTTTTACATCAGAAGCATCTTTTTCTTCTTCAATAAGCACCTCTTCTGTTTCATCACTCTTTCTTTCTTCAGTTTCATCATTCTTTCTTTCTAAGTCAGGAGTAACGAAGGCTGTGGCATCAAAATCTTCATAAACGAAGGCTGTATGGTCATCTTGACTTATTATCTCTTTTCAGACAAAAATTATTTTTCTTTATTACCTCCCAGTTGACTTGAAGACACTTCTTCTTTTGCTCTTTCTACATCTTTTGCTTCTTAAGGTTCTGACTTTCTACCCAAAAAGCGTGATGTTTGACCACTGGCTGTACCCTTTTTGATAGTTTCTTGAGTTTGACCTTTAGCTTGTGAATCTTGTTCTAGCTTAAGAATAGGTTGCTTTTTGAGCATCATAACACCCTGTTATAAACGCATAAAGATCCAAAAGTCCCTCATCTCCTCCAGATGTTTGAGACGCATCTGTGGGAGTATAATCATTGGGAGATCGTGGAAGATCAGCAGTACCTTGAGTTGCAGCAGTACCCTGGAAGTCAGCAGTACCTTGAATTTCAGCAGTACCTTGTACTTCAGCAGTACCTTGTGAATCAGCAGTACCTTGAAGACTACTATCTTGAGCAGCACTTTGAATAGGGGTACCTTGAGCATCCTTGGAGAAAGTGCAGCCCTGAATGAGACTAGTTACTATGTGATTTCTCTGCTGCATAATCGCTGTTAGAACCTCTAACATAGGTGGAGTCAAAGCGTGTATGCCGACATGAGAACTTAGAACTATGCTTTCTCATAAAAGTAAACGACCTTGTGGGAGGAGTAACTGGATGGTATAATTTTGAGGTCTGGGTTACTCCTTATTGCTTGTGTCAAAAAATAGTTGAATGAAATCTAGGATACATGAGAAAAAGATTTACCATTGGCATAATAAGTCTAGCATTTCCCTTCATAATCATCAAAGAAAAATTGACTTTTGGTTGGTCGCTAATCCTAATAGAGAGGAAGCTATGTTAGTCCCAATTGTTCCCATGATGTACTCTTCGGATTTGACAGTGAAGTAAAACCATCGCAACACTTACCAATCCACTTCCACTAAGCGACTTAAATAGAGCGCTTTAGAAAAGTCTTGTTGTGCCACTAATTTACCTCGTGCCTATGTCTCTGAGGAGTCCATATATACTTGTTTTGGTAAACAGTCAACACATCAGTCATCGTGAATAGTAGATGCCTAATGGTTTCCTCTGAAATCAATTATCCTTTCCCAGCCACATTGCTGCGAATATGAGGCACCTCATTAATTACTCTTAGAGAAGCTGTAGCCCAAAATTGTTGAAGCCACGGACCAATGAGATCAGGATCAAACTCAACCAACGCAGTCGTTAAATCTGCAGCTCCCCGTCAAGATCCACTCCCCAATGAGATTGATAAAAATCAGCGTTATGCGTAGTCCTTATTCTCCACACAAGCCAATCAGTTGCTTGTTATAGGTGCGAATATTGGCCATTTTGATAAGAAAGTGATGCTGGTGGAGGTTGGATTACAAACTTTGTGAATTAAAAGAAATGAAGTGAGAGAAAATGCAATTCAGTTGAGCATTGATAGGTTGCGCATTTTGTGGGGTAAAAGAAAGTTACCGTTGTAAATTCGTCTGTATCTCAAAAATGCGCGTTTGACCGTTGACCGAACGTTAGAACAGTACTTAGTTGTCTAAGCAGTACTTTCTAAGACGGCAAGTACTTTGAGTTGCTTGAGCAGTATTTTGTAACCGAAAAAGCTTTTTTAACAAATTTGTCAATCACAACCCTGCAATTTTTCAAATAATACCTTCAATCATGAAAACCTTGAGTTACAATCATTCATATCCTCCCCTTAAGCATAACAATAATGCTTCCAAAGATTCTTTCTAACCAGAACAGTACTTCACATGAACACCAGTACTTTACATGTGATCCTCCCTCATGTTGCTATGGACTTCAGCATACATTCGTTTACCACCAAAAAGTTAAATCGTGCCAAGTCAAAGCCTTTGGTGAGTAAATCTGCTACATTGTCATCAGTATGAACCTTGACCACATTAATGAGCCTTTGCTCATAACAATCTCGAATAAAGTGATGTCGAATCTGAATATGCTTAGTCTTTGAGTGAAGAACAGGATTCTTCACAATGCATATGGTACTCTCATTGTCTATATGGATTTCAGTGTTCATTTAAAGTTAAATCCATAATCTAGCAGTTGATTTTGCATCCAAAGTTCTGTCTATCTAAGACATGCAGTATCTCCCATAAAGTATCAAAAGCCCTGAAATGATTATTTGCTCTGTGAATGATGAGATACTCTCCATCAGGTGAATCAATAACCTGTAGCTCTGTAATCATGGAGATTCCTTCTAGTGACTCTTTATCTTGTGCATTCTTTTCAAAGTCTACAACCCTAAGATAATTTCTGAGCTCATCAATTGTTTCTGTTCTTAACTTAGGCTTCTTTGATGGCTGTTCTTCAGAGTCCATAACTTGAATTGGACGGAGTGGGCTTGAAGGACCTGCTTCATCTTCAAAGTTTAGGGTCCTTGGAGTAATAGTACCTTGTCTAGCAGTACTTTGAGTTGGATTAGCAGTACTTTCAACGCAAAAAGATGTTCAGCTTAAATATGTGCAACAACAACCCTTCAACTTTGCAAACTATCTCTTCAAATCATCAAACCTTTGAAAAATCATTCATATCCTCCCTCAAATAAAGCGAGAGTGCTTCAAATATACCATTCTGCCCAAACCAGTACGTTACATGATCATTCATACTTTGTATGTGATCCACCCCTCAAAAATAGCTATGGGTTCATCATCCCATTGTACCTACCGAAATATCATCTACATATACCTGTACCAACATGATATCTCTTCTATCCTTCTTAATAAACAGAGTTTTATCAATAGCCCCTCTCCTATATCCATGTTTCAAAAGAAAAGTGGAAAGTCGTTCATACCATGCTCTTGGGGCTTGATGTAAGCCATAAAGTGCTTTGACAATTCTGTAGACCTTGTTTGGATGAGCAGGATCTTCAAAACCTGGAGGCTGTTTTACATACACTTCTTCTGTATGTTGCCATATAAAAATGCACTTTTGACATCCATCTGATAGACAGTTTAAAGTCCCCCCACCCCCCCTATGACAAGAGCAAATGCCAAAATGAAGCTGATTGCTTCAATTTGGCAAAATGGTGCGCAAAACTTTATTCATAATCCACACTTCCTCTTGTTTGTACCCTTGAGCAACCAGTCGTGCATTATCTTGATAATATTACCCCGTTCATCCTTCTTGTTTCTATAAAACCCATTAGTGTGTCCTATCCACTCCTTGTCTCTGGGTAAGTCTCACATAATACCCATACATCTTGTGCTAGGAATTGAAAGCAGTTCTTCTTGCATCGCTTCACCCAACTTTCATCTGAAATAAGCTTGAGAGACTTTCTTGCGGTTCCTCTTGAGATAAGAAAACAAGTAAACAAGCATGTATGCTGATCTTTGTGGCTAGTTCTGTTTAGTTGTACACAAAAGAAACAATGCTTGATGTTGGAAGAAGAGGAAGCACCATTCTATTAAAGTTTCTTGTGTGCTTGTTATAACACCCTCGCTATCGCGCTCAGCGTGGCGCCAAAAATCGTGGACTGATGAATGCTATATGAATGGTAAGAGTGACCTCAATGGTGGGTCAGCACTATGTTGTTGTGTGTTGTGGTTCAGGGGTTCGATAAGTCCATCTCGTTATGGGCTCCTCTTCGCGCTGTATTTTCTTCATCAGAGAGGGGGAGTTGTTGTAGTGTGTGAGTGTGTGTGTGTGTGTGTGTGTGTTTTGTGTGTGTGTGTGTGTGTGTGTGATATGTAGGTGAGAAGATTGGAGACTACAGCTGTTGGAGTATCATCATCAGAATCTGTAGGTGTATTGCCAGTACTTTGAGGAGGTGTATTAGCAGTACTTAGAGTGAAAGTACTGTCAACATGTTCTTTTCCCTTTGCAATAGATATTCTCCTCTTTTCCTCTTCAAAAGCAATCCTTTGATCATCATTATGAGCTTTGGCAAGAGATTCTTGATGCATCAAACTTACAAGCTCATCATGTAAAGCTTGATCTTCAGAGGACAATTTAACTTCTTTTGCAGCAGTACGTTCCTCTGGAGGCATAGGCTGAGTGGTATGAACAATGAATTGCTGGTCATCTAAATCTTCAGCATCATCACAAGTTATTCCTTGTTCTTTTGAATCAGCATAGTTTTCTTTCCTGACAGGAATGTAATTCATGGATGGAGTTAAAAGGTCAAGATCAAACATCCAATCAGGACCTTTTCCCTTTTGATTCTCCTGATTCTCAAGAAAGTTTACATGAAGACAATCTTGAACCTTTCTTGTGACCCTGTTATAGACTCTAAACCCTTTGCTGTTAGTAGAGTATCCCAACAGATATCCTTCTTCTGACTTGCCATCAAACTTACCCAAATGATCCAGAGTATTAAGTATAGTCAGAGAGCATCCAAAAGGTCTCATGAAACTGATGTTAGGAGATCTTCCCATCAAGATTTCATAAGGAGTCTTCATTTGAGGTTTAGTCACCAACACTCTATTAAGCACATAACAAGCAGTATTGACTGCTTCAGCCCAAAATTGAATAGGTAGAAGGGAGTCTGCTAACATAGTTCTAGCAGCTTCAATAAGAGTCCTATTCTTTCTTTCTGCAACACCATTTTGCTGTGGAGTCCTGGCAATGCTATATTCTCTCTTGATTCCTTTCTTGGCACAAAACTCATTCATAAGTTGATTCTTGAACTCTGTTCCATGATCACACCTGATGGTCTTCACTTTATGTCTTAGCCTGTTTTCCAAACCCACAATCAAATCATGAAGCATATCATATGTTTCATCCTTGTAGGCCAAGAAAAACACCCAACTGAATTTGCTGCAGTCATCAGTGACCACCAAGCAGTACTTTTTCTTGTTTATACTCTCTACTGAAACAGGTCCAAATAAGTCCATGTGGAGCAATTCAAGAGGTTCTCTGACAGTCCTTTCCTCAATCTTCTTGCAAGATGCCCTGTGCTGTTTACCCTTTCTACATGCCAAACATGAGTGATCAAGCTTGAATGTCTTTGAAGGTAAACCCCTAACCAGATTGCCTTTAACCAACTTGTTGATATTTTTGAAGTTGACATGCCCCAGTCTTCTGTGCCATAGGACAGCTTCATCCTCTGTTGCCTTTGCAACCAAACAAGTGATTCCACCAGAAGGAATAATGTTCTTTAGATCCAGGCTGTAGACATCATTCTTTCTAGGAGCTCTAAGAATTACCAGATCTTCATCAACAAACTTGAACTTTGGGGATAGGATAAGACACTCCTTGTCAGTGAAGAGGACATTGTGCTTCTTGTCACAGATTTGAGAAACAGATAAGAGATTAAACTTGAGCTCTTCCACATAGCTAACTTTCTCAAAGTCTAAGCATGATGTCTTGATTGTTCCTTTTCCTGAGATTCTTCCACCTTTAGAGTCATTTCCAAAAGCCACATAACCACCTTTGAACTCTTTAAAATCAGACAACTTGTCCTTGTCTCCTGTCATACTTCCAGAGCATCCACTGTCAATGATAGCATAGTCCTTGAGATCTTCTTCTGGATTGCCCTGTACAAACAATTTCAAAGCATTAGACTCTTTTAGGGACCCAATCCATAACTGACTTGGATACCCCTAATGGAGTTACATTACTCAAATTGCTTGAGTGAGTAGATCATTACCCCTATACACAGAATCTAGATAGTTTCCCTTTTGTTTCCATGTTTGTTTTTGGACTTATCATTGCACTCTTTTTGTCAGGTTGTGGAAGTACTAACTTGGAAATCCAACAGACTATCCTTTCCTTTACCCAAACGATTTAACAACTTTCTTGGTCTTGTGTCTATGAGGAGTCCTTGTGGTAGAAGACCTCGATATGGTGATAACTTGAGATTCTAGGTCTTCTCTATCCATGCCTGGAAAAAACTTTCATCAGATACTTCGTGAAGTACAGCCTGTGGTACTCTAAGGATCTAGCATACCATATATGATCACATTAGCAGTACTTTTTTTGAAGATACTGTTTGTGGTCAATTTTGGTCTAGCATGTACTATCACCCATCCCTTGTAAGTACTGCTGATGGAATAAAAGAATCTCCTTTGGTGAGGGTACCTAGAGTTTTCGCGGAAATTACTATGTTTCACTCTTTGGATGTTTTTGTTCAAACCGGCTTTTTCCCATTAGACCTTTTGTTCCCTTACGGTTTATGATTGGTATGTGTTTTGAAGGTTCTTTCATGTAGATTGCAGTCCTTAATAAGATGATTAGGACTGTAACATACAAAACATAATTTACCCCCTTTGTTCCCAAGTCCCTTTGTCCTAGATTCTTGACCAACACTGTTTTGACTGTTTGGTGACCTGTTTTCAAAAGATGTTTCACTATTACTCTGAGTAAAAAGCAGTTTCCTTTTGACTTCTGAAACATCAGTCTCTTCATCATCATCTATCAACCCAATCTTCAATTATGATCTACTTTATTTCTATCAATGCTGATTGGACTAAATTTTGTTTTCTCTTGAGTAACAACTTATTCCTATGGCTAGTTCCATCTACCCTGTAAAGGAGACATTTGCCCTAGGTGGAATAATTGTACCTGTAGGTGGAGGTACTGCTTTGTAGGCCTTTTCTCTTTTGAAGTTTTCATATGTAGAATCAGTCAAAGTTTCATCCCCAGATGAAATGTCACTTTCCATACTATTACTAGACTCAATCCCAAACCCTATACATGACTTAGCAGACACATATTCTTTGTTTTTTAGGACTTTCGTTTTGAAGTACTGAACATTTGAACCATTTTTCAAGTTTTACTTTGAAAATCATCTCGTTCTTTAAGGCTTGATCTAGATTCCTTTTGTTTTTTCTTTTCTAGTTTCAAATTCGATATCGTTAGTCCATATTCCATTTTCATACTTAACACCATGCATATTCATTCTTTTCAATGTGTATTTAAAGCATGGCCTCCTAAATGAATCTAAGCTCAGTTGATATCCTAGAATTCAGGCCTAAGCTCTTTGAAAATTCTCTTTCAGTTTGATATCTTTTCAAGCAACTTTTTATAAGATTTACTACATTTGGAAACATGAAGGTAGCCTCTGAGTTTGTAGCCATCAAAGCCAGAGATACTGGTGCATCATTCACTTTGTTGCATCCAGTCAAAAATCATAAGTCCATCTTGTCCAAATGCATGTTGCTCTGCATCAAACCTATGCTCCAATCATATGTTCAACTCCAGTCATTGCCATCATAGCATATGTCTCTGGTTCAACATCAAATTCCTTGGTCCATCAATATCTTCAATGTTGTTTGTTGCCACCAATGCTTTTGAGTTTGAATCTTCAATAGCACAATCCTCTTTCATTATGACACATTTGCTTTGTTTTCCCTGGAATTAGCAAACACACTCTCTAAGCAAAATGATCCTAACCTTTTTGACCAGTTAAAGCATTCAATTTTTGACTTATCAAAGGTAATCCCAATCTTTGGCTGAGATGAGTTCAATTGGGATCTTCCGTCATCCTCATATAAACTTCCTTAACCTTGCTGATATCATAGCCACTTTGCCATCGAATGTTCAATTGTCTTCCAATAGCAACTTCATCAATTTTGGCAGCAGGTCTTCATCATCATGAGTTTGTAGCAATAGATGCTTGTTGATCAAACAGAAGGAACAAAGATTTCTAATCTGAGTGAAAACACAGTTGGAAGCATTGGCACCTTTCTCAGATAGCTTGATTAGTATCCTTTTGGGATAAGTGTCGTGGTTCAGCAGTACTTGTTTTCAAAGTACTGCCCTTGCGACTTCAGTGACAGAAAAGCAAATGTTATGAGGAGTTTGAATTTGGAGACACCTTCAATTCAAAGGCTCATACACCTTTAAGTTGTGTAGAGATCATCAAAGTCTAACTCGTCTAATCCAGGTTGTCCCCAACTCATGGTAGCCGAACTACATGCCACACCTGATGGAAGGCTACTTATAAACTTCAAATTTGAATCTTCAATGGACACCGAAGCATCATGAATTCAAGCATGTAAGAATATGCTGAAACCTTACATATGCTGAATCTAGTTCTTCCCTAGATTCCAATAGTAAATGTCTCAAATTGTTGTTCAACAAGACTCTTTGCATCTTCTTTGATGCTATTCGTTTCCTCCAAATCTTGCTTAATGGCTTTCCATAAAGATGTTGCATCTAACAGCATCATGAAACTAGATAGAAAGTCTATCAGGTATGGCAGAAAGGCAGTATTTTAAGGGCTTTCCCTCATGTTTCTTCTTGGCTTTTTGCAGGCCAGTGAAGTCTTTGGAGCAGACACTAAGTGGCGATGCAGGAACATGTGGTTTGGTTTCCTTAGTGATTAATGTCACATAGTATGTGATCATGATAGCGATAATACTGTCGTCATCTTCATGGACCATAGGTCAAATTCACCTTTCTTGATTATAATGATCCTGAGTGCAGTAACGGACGAGGTGGGAGGGATAGGTTCTGTTTCAGACATCTTTTATTGAAGTTTCGAAATGATTTTCGATTAAAATTCTTCAAGGTCAGAGTCTCTACAACACGCTCTGATACCAACTTGTAGATCGATAATTCCTTAATGAAACCTGATATAACTAGTCAACTATGCGAAACTAGTTGGCCAGTAACTTATGAAGAACACACAAAGACAGTTTCTCAAACGATTTCCTTATTAATAAACCTTTTTGAACTAGCCTAAATAGCAGATCACCTAATACAATACTAATAATTCTTAACATTCGTGTTTTCTTATTTTGAGGTTTTATCTATATTCTAATATCTTCCTAGAGGACCTTTTATAAACAAAAGGATAACCTCTAGTAGATGTACAGTCCTTAGTATATCAATAAACACAATTGAAACAATATCACTAATAACTGTTACAAAAAATGCTAAAACAAACCGTTTAAACTTTATAGTTCCATATCCACACAGACTTTAATCTTTGTACTGGCAGTACCTTTACTTTCTACTTAGCAGTACTTTGATCTTTCATTTAGCAGACATTGACTTTTTCCGTGGCAGAACTTTTGACCTTTTGACTTGTTATGTCCCAACATTTTGTCCGTATCATTTTTTGGATAGCACAGAGCACCAAATACTCCGTAGAATGTAAGATCAGTCTTCTATTCATGCACAAGCTCATAAGGGTTTTTGTTATGACAAGTATGAATGATTATCGGAATCTGGTGTAACAACATTGGCTACAGCTTCTGCCCATAGAAACATGGGAGCTTTCGAGAATATCCATCAATTGTACATGGCTGCTTCCACCAGTGTACGATTACTCTTCAACAACGCCATATTGTTGAGGAGTTCGCCGGAAACCGACTTTTGATGACATACTGCCAACACCCTTCATAGTATTCAAACATAACTTGGTTGACAAATTCCGTTTCCATTATCTGTGGAGGATGAATCTGACTGTTTGTGTGAGGCAACCTGTATTTTTGCTAAGAAAGTTAGTGACAAACTCAAATTCATCCTTTGAACCTCAAGAACTTTACCCATTGTGAAGCTTGAATAGTCTTCCACGTAATAAGACTAAAATTATTGCTTCCTTTAATACTCTGGACTCTCATTGGACCACACAGATCCATGTGAAGGGTATGAAGAACTTCCATATTTGTATTTTCAGATTTTGGCCGGTGGGAGAACTTCTTGCTTTTTCCAAGTTGACAGGCTGAGCAAAGATGATCCTTTTCAAACTTCAATCTAGGTAGACCTCTAACCAGATCTTTTCTAGCAAGATCATTTATCGTGCCGAAGTTTAAATGGTTTAAACGACGATGCTACAACCATGATTTTAGGACTAGGAGCTTTGGACAGCAAGCATATCGGAGAAGACTTCATCATTTCATCAATCGATATCGTGTACAAATTGGTGCCACGACTACCTTTAAGGATATCAGTACCCTTAATATCACGAACAAAAGCAGTAACGCTTTCTGAAGGGCCACTTCAAAAATCAGAATCACAAAATGCCCTACAGAGAATAGTTGTGTCCCAAGTCCCTCCACGTAGTTACACTTGAGATCACACTATTACCCAGACCATAATCTCCATAACCCATGATAGCTCCTAAGTGATCATTCTTGAATCTAACTGACCCGATGAACTTTTCCACAAAATTCATGAGCTTTGAACGATTCCCCGTCATATGTTTTGAACAGCCTGAGTCCAGATACCAAAGCATGACCTGTACGACTTTCAATATGAAAACAATCGGAGTTTGAGAGTTTTGGAATTTCGGTTCCGGATCCAATTTTTGTTGGGGTCCAGTGTTAGCATATAGAGGAGAACAATTCACATAAAGCTAGTTCAAATGGCACATTTCGCCTAATAAATTTCTTTCCTGGGGTCTCCATTGAGAACAAACACTCAAGTTTTCCTAAGGTGAATTTCTTTCCCTGTGGGGCTCCTAATTGATAAACCTATATCTACAAACAGTTTTCCTAGCTTTCCCCAAACCCGCCTTGGTCTTGTACAAACTGTTATCATACAAACTGCTTTTTGGTTTCCAGATCTGCTTCCCTTTATTCAAGACAGTTTTAACAGTGGAGGTAGCATTCACAGTCAATATAAATATTAACAACACACATTCCATGACTTGCAGAGTTTACATATTTGTTACAAGTTTTGCACACAGATTCAAAATCGAATAGAATACAACACGCTTAAGATAGCTAATCTAAAGCAACCCGATTCACTTGTGCCAAACTGACTTATTTGTCCTAAGGCGTACATCTACATCTTCGTATTCTCCTTCTTAGACAAAGGCAGGATCCTATTTTTCTTTGTATTGCTTCTAGGCTTTGATCTGCTTGCTTCAGTGGAATCGTTTACTCTCTTTGTAGAGGGAATCACAGGGATATTAGTTTGTTGAACTCTTCTGATGCACTTTGTGTTTTTGTGTGTTGCTAGATTGACGTTTCCTGTTTTATCACTAAACGTACCTTGCTTTTCCTAGTAACAGGGTATGAAAATAATAGCTGGGATCCTTTTTAACTCATGTCATCAAAACTTTTTGTCAATTCCAATCCATATTCTAACAATTCCTGAGATAACTTAGTGTATTGGCAAGCATAGTTAAGTGAATTATCCATTGGTTTAATTACTCTAGCTTCCTCTACAATCTCCCTAACCATTTCTACATTCTCCTTAAAGAGTGGGATGATATATTTAAATGAGTCACATCCTATTGTTCTTAATGGAATGAGGGATGGGATTTAACATCAATGGCAACTGGCCAGGAGCAACAACTTTTGGTTTGACATAGTTACTAGGGAAACAACGCTCTTTACTTCGCAATTGAAGCTTTAGAGACTCTCATTTCATTAAACAGCGTAGATATCTTTTCACTTGTGTGAGCACAGCGTAATCTTAATTTGAATCAAACAAAACCCTTGTTAATGTTGTTTGACGATCATTTAAACTTTTCTAGCGTCTATTCTAACGCAAATCATTTTGTTTCAAAGATAGCAGTGACATCTTTAGCATTATAAGGCTCACAACTTCTGTCATTCACATTAGCGACTAGAACTTCAAGTTTTCTAATTACTTGTCCTTTTCTTGAATCAGATGTTTCCAAATTCATTGATCTTAAAGAATGAGTTTAAATCAGGAGCTTCCCTGTGATGCATGTGAATCTTTATAAATTATCAATAAACGTTCTTGAAGAAGATGAAACTTTAATGAAAATTTAGGTATTCCCTTTCAAGTTTTGAAATAACTTTAGACATGTCAGCATCAAGATCTAGACAACGTGATTTTTCCACATCATACAGCAGTTGAGTCGACAAACAATTAACAATCAGATTCTCATTTTCAATGAGAAGGTTTTTCTTTTCCAATTTCAGCACATTGCTTGTCTACAGTATTCTTGTCCCCTTTTGTATTCAATTTTGATCAAAAATTTCTTCCTTTTTCTTTAACTTCTTTAAAGAGGGGTTGTTTGAACGTCAACAAAGTGATCGTTAAAGTTTTGAAATGGAATAACTTTAGTGAGGTAACATCTTTTCGTTTGCTTAAAACCTCTTCCCCTCTGTAATACCTGTTGGGGTGATTCTAGTTTTACAAGTTTTGTCAAATTCCGTGAAAAGTTGTGTGAGTACAAAAGATTAATCATACTTGAATTTTGTTGGAAGAATTCTGGGACACGCTTGAGCATGGAGTATTGGTGGATACACTGTCCAATGCTGAAATTTGGTTTTAAGCTAAGGTTCTCACCTTTATTCCTGTTGTTGTCATCTATGACCAAAATAACGTACTGTGGTCAAATTTCCTTTTGGGGAGCAAAGATGCAAGAAAGTTTTTCTTATCCGAGTAATTGGGGTTGGGCAATTCCTAACTTTGTTTTTCCATACATAGAGGGCTTTGGCATTTTCAACAAGCATACTATTCCAGTTTATCTCAGCTAACATCACCGTATCCTCTTGAGTCATGATATGACATTGTTGTATGATTGGGAGTGACCAGTACAAGTGACCCTTATACAGAGGCAACTGCTTGTCTTTGGCACTAGCGAGACATAAGGCATTTTGTAGCCCATTGCTACCTTGTGCTTTTCATCATAAAAATGAATTTTGGGTTTACACACATAGTGAACTGTTTGAACAGACTGATCCTGTTTGTATCATCTATCTTCAATCCTTATCTTTTAGCTCTTTATGTCCAAAAATTCTTCACGGGAATTTGTTGTCTTTTTATATTTATGTGGGGTTTAAATCTATAGAAATTTTACCTTCGGCTTTTGTTTGTAAAATCCTTTATCAAAATGTTTACTTCTTCTGTCTTTTGACTTATAATGGTCAACGGTAGAAACAAGTAGAATTTGTCTGAATGAAGTTTTTTTCTGATTTAAAGAAGTTACTTTTCTGTTTCCGGATCCGAGATGATTATTCTCATTTGTTCATCAATATTTTGCGTTCTCCTATCAGTATAATTCAAAACTTTTGCCATACGTTTTCATATTCCCCGACCAGTGTCCTTATATCTCTGCAAGTTCAAGGTCACCGAGTCATTCACTACCATGTCTGGCTTAATTTGCTAATCTAGCTTTGTACACCCGTTCATAAGAGCATTCCATCGAGAATAGACATTAGTGGCAATCATTTCGTACAGAAGATACATTACAATGTACAACATGATCTTCCTATGTCTTCACATACTGTCAACAGAATAACATTCTATCACTCATATAGTCAGCATCATAACAGAGCACAACGTAGTTGTTTGTACATCATAATTTGCATCTCGTGTACTTCATGAACTCAACCATATGAAGCTATACAGGTGCATCATGATCTTGTACCTCAAATGGATTATTCGAGTCATATGATGGCCCGGCTTCATCGTAGATTGGATCTTCAGATGTGAGATTTGCCATGAACATGGTCTGTGAAGTGGGACCCTCATCAACATCAGAGTCGAATGCATCACATTCATCAGCTTCAAAAATATGGTCCACATTGAGTGCCAAATCATTCTCGGGTGAATCATCCACATCATCATCAACGTTGGTAACCTGTTCCCCTGCAAGAAACAACGACTGTTCTTCATCCAGTACTGCTCCACTCTCCTGGGCTTGCATTAGTAGCATCTTGTCCTTGAAGTAGTCTGAATCTTGAAGTCGCTTTGGCCTTGGACATTCACGTGCTATGTGCCCTAGTCCGTTACAGTTGTAGCACTTGATGGGTTTCGCTTGACCAGGATTAATCATACCTCCTCTGTTCTGACCTCCTACATTTCCCGCTACACCACTTCCTCTTGCATTGTTTCTCTGAAATGGTCTTCCTTGATTAGTCGCATTGTATCTTCCACGGACATCTTGAACCACAACTTTCCCGTCTTGAACCATAGCTTTGTTCCTTGCATTAGACGAAGCTCTAAGTTGATTGTTAGTTTGAGGAAGATGTGATTTGTACGATTGAGTGAGGAGGGCAAGTGTGTTGGATAAACTTTCAATCAAGTTTTCTGTTGAAGAACTTCCTGAGTCCAGTTGAAAGTTGTCAGCAGGAGATGGTTCTTTTGAGGGTTGAGGAGACTTGGATGATTGTGTTGGATACTGCTGAACTGAGGCGTCCGACACTAGTGCCAAAGGATCATTATTTGGTTGAATGAACCTTTCCATCATAATTCTGTTCTCATTAGCATGCACCTCATGTTGCTTTAAGTAGGCATACAACTGATCACAGTTTGACTCTTTCAAACCTCTGTTAAGTTTGACTTCAGTTATGAATCTACTCCACTCAGGCAACATGTTGTTCACAAACTTTGAGTTAAGCTGCATCCTGGACATGGTCATCTTGATGTTTCTCATGTCATTAATGAGCTTCGTAAACCTAACGTAGTATCCTTGAATGGTTTCTCCTTTGTTTTGACACGGAAGTGTTTCAAATTCCTCGTATAACTGAGATTCCCTGTCATCCCCTTTGTTAAGCTCATAACCTTCCATGAATCATCTTCACACGTTCCTAAATGTCTTTGGCGTCATATAGTGGGATTGTGATGAGTAGATGTCCTTTGGTATACCCTAAAGTAGGATATTGGGTTGCACGAATGTCACTTTATACCTTTCATTTCTTCTGCGTGAGAAGGTCGATTAAGGACTCTAGCGACACGACTGGAACCTTGTTGAACTGCACCTACAAGTTGTTTATCAGTTCGCTCACCAGCAATAACATCAGAGAGACCGTTACCATATGAAATGGTTCTTCTTTGATGATCTTCGTAATATTCTCTCATTATCCTTCCTAGACCATACAGACGTATACTTTGTGCCAAGATTCAAAGTCTGTTTCTATCAGCATTGGTGGGCGTGTATCATACCGGCACACTGGATGTCTTCTTGCATACTAGACATCTTGTATTATTATGATATGATATGTTTTGATCGATCAATGATTAGTGAGTGTACGTTAAAAGTGGTGAGGTTAACGTATTCGTATTTTGTTTTAGTGATATTAAATCCCGAGTTTGAACTATTTCAAATTTCTAAGACAGAAGCTCAACTCGCCGCCAAAGGCTACCAAACCGCTGCAAAGAAATAAGCAACTCGCCGGTGGAATTTTAAGGCAACTCGCCGAACACAACTCGCTGCCAAGCAACCCGCCGCGAGGAATTAAGGCAACTCGCTGGTGAAATCTTAGGGCAACTCGCCGAACACAACTCGCTGCCAAGCAACCCGCCGCGAGGAATTAAGGCAACTCGCTGGTGAAATCTTAGGGCAACTCGCCGAACACAACTCGCTGCCAAGCAACCCGCTGCTAAGAATATGTTTATTCAAACCGCCGTTGAGTTTTCAAACCGCCAGAGTTTCCTTAAGATATTTGCTAATAAAATATTCAACCCGCTGATAACCTGTTCAAACCGCTGGTAAGCAAACCGCTGCTTAGTAACAACTCGCCTCTTGAGCAACTCGCCACCTGTGCAAACCGTCATGTGAGCGAGTGGCGCGCGCCCCGCTGCTTAGTCTAACAACTTCCAGCCGCTTGAGCCAACTCGCCACCTTAAGTCAACCCACTGTGTCAAGGGTGGTAACCTACTTAATAAAATAATAATTTTCAGCAAACCGCCGGGAAGAAATTCTGGCAACTCTCCACGAAGAACAACGACGTTTTTCACACAAAATCACTATAAAACACCCTTCTGAACGTTTTTTTGCTGATTTCTTATTGCACAACCAAAACCATAAGGTAATAGCAACTAGAAACACAAACTTTATCACTACAAACAACAAAATTCAGAGATCTTCAAAAACAGAGCTAATCCTTTACGCGCCCTGTGAGCGCGCCGCGAGAGAGACGTGAGACGAGCGCGCGAGCGCGTGCAAGTCAACCGTACATACACACGATCTAATCATCCCATTAGCTCTGATACCAATTGTGGTATATCCTATATCATAACACGGGGTCGATTCTTGGATCTGTCTAGTTTTTAGAGAGAGAAACACTTGAGAGAGAATATCTTAGAGAGAGAAAGTGTTTTCTTTGTAAATGAAATAATAACTAGCTTGTCTCTTCCAAAGTTGGAAGAGACTATATATAGTACTTACAATATACCGGGTATTCGTACCCGACTTAAAACCGAAAAATGTACTATTAACTATTCAGCTACGAGCTATAATAAACAGTAAAATACACGGGGTGACCGAGTCTTTTTCTAATATCTAACAGTTATATAATTAAATTAAAATATATATAATATATAAATTTAAAAAAGTTATAAACAAATATATGAAAAAAAATTATTTTATTTTGAATATTATCCTATTAGCCTTAACTATATATATAAAAATGCCTTTTTGCAAAATGCTTAACGTATGTATAAATCCCCTATCTTTCGGAAAACAACTAGTAAGTCTAATATATAAATTAAATAAAAATACAATAAAAAGGTCTTGTAAATTTAAAATTATCCAAAAAGAATCCATTCAGATAGAATCACACAAATCTTCCACCGAACATCCTATCGTTAATGAATTTATCATCATAAATATACCTGAAGAGGATGTCAAACCAGAACTAAATTTACCGCTCCAAGAAGTAATAATCCTCGATCCCGATGATCAACCTATGTGGGAAAATGCCAAGATTATAGCACCGACTCCTAATTCTGCCATTGTTCAACCCAATGTCGATGACAACTTTGTTATCAATAGTACTCACTTAAAAATGATTTTGGAAAATAAATTCGATGGTTATTTGCGGGCCGATCCGCATGACCACATTCGTGAATTTCTCGCAATCTGCAACATGTTCAAATACGGTAAAACACATAGCAAAGTCGTAAAGCTTTTGATATTTTCCTTTTCCTTATGCAATGAAGCTAAAACATGGTTTAATGAACTTAATGAAGAGTCTGTAACATCATGGGAACAAATAAGAAGAGCTTTTATAATCAGATTCTTTTCACCTTCATTGTTTAACCGTCTTTTACTTGAAATCAGAAATTTCTCTCAAAATATATGTGAAAGTCTAACCGACGCTGTTACGACTTTAAGAGACTGCTATCGAAAATGTTATGGGCACGGTCTGACCAAAGGAACTATTATTCAAATATTCTATCACGGTCTAGACAAATCTACTCAAGCAATCCTGGACAAAACTGCCAGAGGAATCTTCCTCTACAAAAGTTCGAATCAAGCTTTTCAATTTCTTGATGACAAAGTCCTTTTCAAACTTGATTGGTCTACTAAATCTCAAAACGATCATCATCAAAAATATGTTTCCTTCGCCGATGGAAGTGATAGTAATAATGATAATTCTTAATTTATGGAAAAATTAAAGGCTATGGATTCTCAAGTTATAAGCTTAAATGAAGAATTAGAAGATATGCGTGAGAAATATAATGAGCTTAACGAGGGAAATGCTTCTAAAAACAACATAAACGATGACACTCCGATGTGTGAACGTCCTGAAGCCAATTACATCCAATCTGAAGGTTATCAAAACCGAGATTCCCATGATCCATTTTCTCACCAATCCCTTCATGACCCTAATGATTTCGAGAAATCGCTTACAGAATTAAACAATGATGTGAAAAACGTCTCGAAATTTCAAAAGATGTATTCATAGCCATGAGAACCGGATCATTGGAAACTCTATGACAGCAATGATCGTAAAACTACCAGTGTTTTACCCAACAAAAAGTCTAAACCTATCAAACAAGAACCTCAATCTAAAACTAATTTCGAAAAATTAATGACTAAATTCTTGGATGATCAAAGAGTTAAAAGTATGTTTTTTAAGAACAATGTTAATGATATGATTTTAAAAATAAAGCAAAATGAAAAGAATTTCCAATTAAAATTAAAAAGATGGAAAGAAAAATGGATGAGTGGTCAAAATCTCAAAACATATCTTCAGAACAAGTCGAGAGGACTGAACTACAACCTCCTCCTCAAGCTCACACCGAGCATGTGAATGTCGTATTCACCGGGAGTGAAAAGTCCGATTATTCTCCGAAAATTCAAAAAGATCCACCACCTTCTATCATCGTTAACAATAAAATCAAAAAAGACCGCCCAATTAAGACATCAAAAAAGGGCTATCACGTGGTAAAAACAAATGAGTATCCATACCGTGAGTATATTCTAAAAATACCATACCCCCAAGCTTTTAGAGTGGATCATTCTCACTTAAACCGTATTATTAAGGAATCTTAAATCAAGTTAAGTATAATAATAATAGTAGTAATAGTAAATAATAATTAAAAAAAACTAAAAAATATATATAAAACAAAAAACTTTGCAGTTTTTAAGTATGTCACGCATTCGGCCGGTGTGTCGCGTATCTCGACTTCTGCATCCAAAAAGAAATTTTTCGAACTTTGTGGGTGTGTTCGCTGGAAACCCTCACGAGACTATGACTCGTCCACTCGGGACACCGAGGGGTTTAAAGGCTTGTTGCATGCGCTAAATACAACCGTGGTACCTACAAAAGTGCGCTTTTGTATTTAATGTTTTTTTGTAGTTGTGTTTATTATGCAGATTAAATAAAACAGGTGGAGCTTGGATTGGTGGTTGGCATTTTACACTTGGAAACTTATATAGTTGGAAGATTAAATACAAAGGTATAATACAACATGCTTGGCGCTTCGTTTCCGCGCCGAAAGGTCCTTCATATAATTCAAGGGCAGAAGCACTAACCCCAGGAAGTTTCAATTTTACGCATAATGCTCTACTTAAGTGTGGAGGAGCTCTCGCTCTTCACAAAAAGAAGAACGCATTGGAATCACTCAAGAATAGCTCCAACACAACTATATCTATCTATGCCCCGGGAAGTACAGTTTTCTCTTAATTTTCCCTATTTTTTATATTTATCAGTTCTCACATTGAGGGCAATGTTCAACTTAAGTGTGGAGGGGTAGCAAATAGGAAAAATTAATCACGTCCCCTCTATGTTTGCTCTGCAAAAAATTTCAAACTTTCTACAGATATTTTCTGGAAAATTAAAAAAATTAATATATACTTTCCTTTCAAAATTAAAAATGCATATGCTTAGTAAGGAAAATCCAACTGGATTGACATTTTAACTAGCACAAAATCAACCCACTTAAATTGTAAGGTTCGCCTTTAGATCTTAAGGAATTCAAGTATCCATCTTTGATACCCAAGATAATTTTTGCCTTTAGCTTGTTCGAGTTAGGGTTTGAATGCAGTCATATGTGTCTATTCTGTCGTTACGGATGTGTACGTATGGTCTTTGTCGCCGTTTCTGGAACATTGGTATTGGTATAAAGTTATATGAGTAGGCCGGTAATTTAGTAGCTCCAGAACTTGTGCTTGATTATCATTTACTAGACCGCAGTGAGGTTAATTTATAGACAAAGTCGTATGATAAGAGGTGAAATAAATCCTTATGCAATCATGTATCTGCATCACTCGCTTTTAGTGTTGAGATCCACAAAGTATCCTAAGAGCAAGAAAAATGTGCTCGATGAAGAAGAAGTTTTGTGTCAGCCTTAGTTATCGCAGTATCTGGGATAAAAAAGAAAGAAAGAAAAAAAATAATAAAGTTCGAAGTATAAGGCAAAGTTCTGGCACATGGAATCAAGTTATGTTACTCACCTCTATCGTTATTACGTTTTGCATCTTTGAGATTTTTGTCTAGGTGCTCACGCCGCAACGGGCATGTTTATGTGTCTAGTACAAGCATAAGTAAGCGACCTAGGATAAATGTCCTTGCAATTGAGTGACTTCACAAATATAAAACCCTATATGAGTGACTCGTGTGAATTCAAAAACAAACACTTTCCCTATGTGAGGTGCTCTGTTATATGTCTATGCCTAAAAAGTTATAAGACTGGTAAACACTTGTTAATGCTAAAATGATTTTTCTCCACGTCATGATAAATGATCTTGTTTTCTCGCTTTAATTACTTGAGGGCAAGAAATAGCTAAGTCTGGAGGGATTTGATAACGCCTAAATTATACATGTTTTCGGCGGCGTTATTTGCATTTATTTGATCATTTCTCATGAAATTTCGGTACTTAATCAAGTATATTTGCTATTATATGTTCTAGGTATGTGTCATGGAAGAATACAAAAGAATACACGAAGATAAGAAGCTTAAACGAAGAAATAAACTCAAGTTAATGATCTCCCGACACCTGTTCACTGTTTTGGACATAACTAGAGCATACGAACTCGGATTGAGTTGATTCAAGCGGCCACAGAAAGAGAATTCAATTATATACAACCATGATAAAGGCCAACTACTAAGATATTACCAAAACAACCAGTTTTACAAATGAGTACAACATACTTTATGAAGATTCATTTAATTTATGAATCTGGTCCATAAATCTTAACCACGGATTCATAATCCCAACTTGAGTCCCCAAGTTACCTATACCTTTATAAATACCCCTATGATGCTTGGGAAAAATCATCCTGTATATATCATCCCATACAAATCCAAGTATAGAAGATCAAGAAAAGGCCAAAGATACGCGCACTTTTCCTCTATGCTCGCACTTCTGATCGCAGTCCAAAACCCCGCACTAAGTTTCTTGTGCGTCGCACTTCATTCAAACTTCCCAAGGAAATGGTTAAAGTCCCAATAAATGCTAAGTGCATTAACTCCCTAAGTGTGCCGCACTTTTTCTCAAGTGCGCCGCACTCTACCCCCGAAACCGCCTATAAGTAGAGAAGGATTTCTCCGTCATTTTAAAACAGACACCTCCCCAACTAATCTCCTCATCACCCCACAACCATCCAATCATGAATTTCCAAGGGTGGTATGAGGCACCTTAAGGTTTCACGGGTCGATTGAAACAATAGCTTGGGTTTTATAATAGATTTCGTTTGGAGCACTAATTGTCAAATCGTTAATCTTTAAACGTTTGGTATAGATTTCACAACTCTTTTTAATAAGAAGTATTTCTGAATTCAGGATGAATGGTTATGTGTTTGTTTTGTTACTTTGATTATGGAGTAGTGTTCTTATGTTTGTTTTGGCATAATGTGATCTTTGATATGGAGCATTTGGATTTGTGTTTATTGAATTGGTAAAACATATTTTATACAAGAATATGGGTTGAAAGGGTTCTTTTATACATGTGTTGTATCAATCCATCTAATATATTGGTTATAATAACTTATAAAGGCCAAAAAGATTTGTTGTTATTAATCGATATAATCATTATCTAGTTATATTTAAGGCCAAAAGATTTATAACTTGTTGATAACTCTATTTTAAACATCTATACCAAACACATCATTATCAAATGATCATGTGCCTAAACAAACATAACCTTAATCATTTGATTGAATCATCCTTATATTGCTTTCTTTGCAATAGTCAATTTATCACCTCAATTACAAACTGTGAAAACTTCAATTCCCGTGGAACGACCTAGACTTACCTAAAGCTATACTATACATGAACGGGTATACTTCCCGAGTGTTGTGTTTTTAGTAAAAAAAATCGGTATTTCTAGTATTATAAATTTAAAACTTGGAAAACACACATCAGTTTTCCACATGAAAGTCCTTACAGTTACACCGTGGCCGTAGACAATATGAGTCTTGTTGATTTGTTCGTCATCGCCAATGATGGAGTCGTAAATCTGTTCTTTGCGATTCAATGTTTAAACTTGAACTGAGATCGTCTTTCTTGCATCAATGCTTATCGATTGTAATTCCTCTCCTCCATTAATATCATGTTTTCTAATCGAGCTACCAGTCTTGTAGGAGGCGTCAAAAGACCAAAGTGTTGCAACAATTTACTACAGTTAACTTAGGATAAGCTTTATTTCATAGAGTGTGTATCCTTGCAAATCGTTGTCATTAAGATGATAATTTGGAATATGTGTCATTTCTGAGACTTTATCCGGGATGTCGTAACTCATTTCTCTCTATTACTTTGTCCAAAGTTTAGAAGGATATGTGATGTCACAGTGAGTTAATACCTAAGCAAAAAAGCGATCTTAATTTAGCCAATGTTGCAGATACACATGCTTCTTCAAATACGATGTCCCACTCTTTATCATTTCCTAGAAGACCCAACGTTTGACACGCAACTTGACACGTGGGATAGAACATGTTGTTGATAGTTTGTACTTCAAGAAAATCTCTGCAACCAGTTTGATGGCAAAATAGCATTCGGAAAAAGAAGAGTTCGCTAGAGGTGGGATGAACATATTCCAGTCGCCCAATGGATGATCTACTGTTTTGTCTTGGTGACCAGCTTTTACGATCAGGTTACCATAAAAAACACCGATGGAAAATCCAAATTTGTTAAATGTCTTCCATCTATATTGGCGGTATTATAGGCAAACCATTCAGTCAGCGTCGTGTTTTACCTGCCAGGTAGGTTCACAATAGATTCTAATCTCTCTCTATCTCTAAAAGTAATTCGTTACGTATCTTTAAAAAGAACGCATAATATTTGGATAGTTGGTTCCCTATAAAAGATGTCAAACTTTAAAATTATCTAATATGCTTTGTGAGCTCATACAAAGAAACCTTTGAGGTAGTTTTGGATCTCATCTATCGGAGGTCGTAAAGGGCCTATTGCATTGGAGAGTTCGCCAAGAGGCCTAGAGATTCGAGCAAATATATGTCCATACAACCTTTGAGATATACTGTGAAGAGGTATTTTATAAGCATAACTCCCATCTATAATAGTCCGACATTAGTGTGAGCTTAGAATCAGAAGCAATTCGCGATTAATGAGGACTACAGAACTGATGTCTAGCTAATTGGTGCTTTGTTGTGAAATACATCGGTGGTCCTCTTCTGTTGATAGTGTACATGTCGTTTTTGCGTCAAAAATCTCGGTTTTGGTGTAACTTTTTTTGGGAATTTTTTGCCGCATTTGACGCCTTGCATACATGGAGCACTTAAATTAGCAGCTCCGCAAGGTCCATGAATCATCATCTCTAAAACAATCTTATATCTATGTGGGTCGACATTTAGATCTGGTAGCTTTGCTGAAATGAAACGATCTACATCTTCAGGACTCTGTATCTTGCTTGCTGAGTCTACCCAAAGCAAAGTGTGGCAATGTGGTCGACCGTGTTTTTGGAACTCAACTGTGTACAAAACTGCCAAAAAAAACAAAATTAGTAAAAGTTTGTAACTGAGTGCAGATAAAACAAAGATGTGAGAGAAAATGTATAATAGAATACTTCCTGCTACATGACCAAAAGTTCGTTCTTTCTTGAGAAAAGCAATGAAAAGTTTGATGTTCTGCTCAAAAACTTGGCAAACAACATCTGCTTTGTCGGAAGTGGTGAGTTTTAGAAACTGAGCCATGTATCTTTTAATCTCCGGCCAATTCACGTTGCATGTAAATGTGATAAAGAACTGAGGATTACCAAGCTTCCGGCAAATAGCAAGAGTGTCTAAATAATGAGCATACATGTAACATGTTCCTCCTGTAAAAGACATAGGAAGTATTATTCACCCTCCTACCTCATGACCATATCGCTTTCCTCTTGAAATCGTGTCGTATAACCCTGACAAATAATCACTTAGAATACCACTCTATTTTTTCTGATGAAGTCGAGTCGATTTTGTTCAATAGAGCAGAAAACACCAACCACGTATTGTTGGAAGAGTCTTCCTGCGCTAAAGATCAAATTGTAATAATTAAGGGGGTGATGCAATTGATATGCGTAATTATTGTTAGCATCGTGTACCATACCTTTGTCTATTCCACTACTGTCTGCAGACCAAAAGCCAGGCAGCTTGAGCTTCGTATGAAACCCCGATTGTCCATAAATGAAGAGAAGATTTAATTGTAGTGACATATAGGATGGAGAATTTGCTGATACTGAGTCGACCATCTTTGCCTTGGATTATACACAAAATATGTGCCTAGCCGGAAGGCCGCTATCAAAAACTATTGCTCCAAGAGTGCTTGATCTAGGGATTTCATAACCTCGCGCTCCTTCAACATTGTAAAGCCTTATCTTAAATTCCAGAATATCTATCTCCCTGCACTTATCCCTGTCTGTTTGAAAAAGTTTCACCAGCTTATTGTGGGCGTCTAAAAATGAATCAGACCTTCTACAATTTCTGGATCTAAGCTGCTATTGTTCAAGCCTCTAAAGTGTCTCATTTTGTTTTCAACTTCATTATCCATGTCATAATATAAAAACTATAAAAATCTTGGTGCTTCTCCTACAAGTGGACACATGGATCCTAATCCAATATACACTTGGCCCAGAAGAGACTTTTAAAACTAAGGCCTCTACCCTGTTGATTGCCTTGTCAATCCTTACTCCGAATGATGTCATTGCAAACATCTGGTTGTATGCCCATAAGTTTTCCAAAAAATTTTTTGGAACAGATGTTTAATATACTCAGGTGTTTTAGCTTCTGGTTGCATATAAATTTTTCCACCTCTACAACATAAGTGGTATTCAGCTCTTTGGTATTCAGCTGATCACAATCTCCTAAATCATCATAAACAGGCGTGGACCCTGCATTTAGCATTTTGCTATAAGTCAACAAATTTAAATATGAAAGTATACCGCTGGTAACAGATTTGAGTAACCAAGCGACATAATCAGCACGAGGTATTACAAACACGTTTACCTCCATTGTTAGAGGTACTTCAATGTTCCCCACTGCCACATGTAACTCTATTTGGCTGTCTGCTCCCAACTGCCTCAGTAGCTCCTTGTGTTCTTTTCGAAGGAGCATTTTAAGATGGCACTAATACCGCCTGAACATTTTCACGAGTTATTTTAACGTTCGTGAAACTACAGTACTAGCATTCTAGATCTGTGCGTAAATAAAAAATAAGATAAAAAAGAGAACACCGAACCAAACACTATCTACACAATCAAGGAATTTGAAAACCACTGAATACCTGGGATGGGTGGAAATGCCAATCCTATGACCTCATTATGGATAAACTATGTGTTTTCAAGGGCGTTAACATCAGCATTTTTTTTAAAAACAACTTCATTGACTGCAGATAGTGTTGGGTGAGTCTAGTCATTTGTTCTTTTTAGTGGTTTGAAGAGGAAGCATCAGCACATGTGGAATCTAGGCAAGAATAATTTAAAAAATTACAATACGAATATATAGAGGCAATAATAAGCATACAATTGGGAAATCTAGAAATAATTAACTACCTTCAGCAGCAGTAAAACATGGTGTCATATTTCCTGCACATAGCTGAGAGTACTTTTAAAAAATATAGGAATAAAGGTGCTTTTGTGTCCCAAAGCTGCCACTATCTGCAGATTGTAATAAATTGGGTGAACATCATGGCTTTACATTCCGCTCATAAAGTTATAAGTGTCTATCAAAGGCATCAAAATCTGTGTCTGTTTTTGAGTTGTAACTAATGGCCGAACACGGTCGTTTTACATTTCGCGCATAGAGCTAGGAGTTTCCATAAAAGGCATCATAATCCGCGTCTATTTTTTAGTTGTGACTAATGCATTCTGAAACATCTCCAGGTACCTCTGATGTTGTTTGCAGAAACTAATCAACACAGACATAAAAGTAAGCATAGGATAAAACGCAACTAAACATGAAAAAAGAAACACATGTGATGTTTCAAGTACCTTTCAAAGAGACACTGCAGCACACTCTTCCATGCCTCTGACCACTCAGTTGATCAATATGAGCTTCTCCTACTATGGTCGGTGATTGTCTCATTGTGAGGTTGTAGTTTATGATAGTTCAAGTTTTAAATTTATATTTTGCCGACTTTACCTAAAACAACACTTTAATGGGCAATGTACCTGATCAGATGGAGTTTCGTGGTAATTAGGGTGTCGATCACTAAGAGCGAGAACTAATCTTTTATTTTATCAATATTTGGTTAACTAAACTAAGTTAATTTAAACTATGTTAATTCTATTATATGTTAATACCTATGCTATACCAATTTTAGTCCTAAAATTCTAAAACCGGATCTCATGGGGTTTCAGCCTGAGAGACTGACATAGGTTTGTGGTAACTCAGATCAGTTTAAGACGCAATAACATACGCAAGCAGACAGACAAAAGATAGAGAGTGTATTACCAAATAATTTGAAAAACCTGGAATTAACCTATGATTAATCAAATTAAAACGTGGAGTATTGTTTATTAAGTTGCAATGAATACTTATCTCAAGCGGGCACAGAATAGATACATTCTTAAACATAGGCGTTCTTCTTCCTAAGACTAGACTCGTATAATTATGTCAAAATTAAACGCCATCCAGTCCGCATAAAGCATCAAATTTTCTGATTATAATCTATTTTAGTGGGTTAAAGCAATGTGATCTGTGATAAACCCTACTCATAGAGACACTTAAACCCACTTACTAAGCTTAATGACAATTTATATACTAAGTAGTCCACTATGGCCAAGTCTTATTAACCATTGGTTAAGAAACCAGTACTACGTTGATTCCCCCCAAGGAGTCACCTGTTTGACAACAAGCTCAGTAATCTAAAGGCAAAGATAGGTCATTATTTGTGATCCTATTGGTCTAGATATATAAATCACTATATAGAGAAGCATCCAGGCATCTAGCTAACGTGTCGGTATCGTCGCTCGAATACCAGTAGCCACAACTAGAACGCATGATACAACAAATGAAAACACGTGTAAAATTAGAAACCCTCGGACAAACAAATAAGACGTCTTCGTGTATAGTAAAATACACAAAACGACCCGTACCTGGTTTAAGTACAGTTTTTATCACCCTTCCAAGCTTGCGTCAACAGAATAAACAAGACAAATAGAATTACACAAAATTTTCCAAAACAATTTTAAGGTTTCACACTTTTTTCATAAACTGATTTTACTTCAACTTTACGTGCAAGTAAATCACAACGATTCTTCATGAATCTCGTTCGTTCCAGAGGCTAACATGAAGTTTTTTTCATGCCTTTTGTTCCAACAATATAAAGACACATACTCCATAACGGGGTAAATGGTCAAAAATTATTCGACACAAAAGGGTAGTGTCCGGGCTGATTGCCATTTCTATTGAGTTTTTGCCCATAAATCCAAACGTCCCATTTGGCATCAAACTCTTCATTACTTAACCATTTGTCCGAATTAATTTTTGGGTTTATACAGCCACATCGGCTACAAAAAGTTTAAACTGCCAACACTAATGATGCAGAAGACAAGACAAAGAGACACCTAAAAAAAAAAAAAAAACACCCCACGCCCCCCCCTCCAAAAAAAAAAAGCAAATCTCAACGCCACATTTAAACTAAAGACGGCTACTGTGTGTCCCCGAAGTGTTTCCCCCCCTTTTCTATTTGACCATAACACCTATGTTACATTCCTTTTGTAGTGGATTAAAATTGTTAATTTTTATCTCGGCTACAAATTACTAACTACCACAGTCTAACGAACAGAGCCAAAGGTGTGCTAAATATTACCCCTCAAAACGAGCACTCAGAAACATATATCTTCCAAGTACTCGGTTTTGTTTGACAGGTTACAACTACGTGAAAAGCTCTGTGGAAATCATAGAGGAGGGGTGAATACATTTTCCTTAAAAAAATTTAAGATTAAAGATTATATCACTCTCTGTCGGCGGTCCTATAAATAGTGGCGCCCCTGAGTTACTACTAGGGCGCCCCATATATTTATGGGACCGCCGACAGAGAGTGATATAATCTTTAATCTTAAATTTTTTTAAAGGAAATGTATTCACCCCTCCTCTATGATTTCCACAGAGCTTTTCACGTAGTTGTAACCTGTCAAACAAAACCGAGTACTTGGAAGATATATGTTTCTGAGTGCACGTTTTGAGGGTAATATTTTAGCACCTTAGGCTCTGATTCGTAGATTGTGGTAGTTAAGTAATTTGTAGCCGAGATAAAAACTAACAATTTTAATCACTACAAAAGGACATGTAACAAAGGAGTTATGGTCAAAAGAAAAGGGGAAAACACTTCCGGAACACAACAGTAGCAGCTCTTTAGTTTAAAAGTGGTATGAGATTGCTTTTGAGGCTGTTTTTAGGTGTCTTTGACTCTGAACCATTAGTGATGGCAGTTTAACTTTTTGTAGCCGATGTGGCAGTATAAACCCAAAAATTTAAATCGGACCAAATGGTTAAGTAATGAAAGAGTTATGATGGTTTGAAAATGGGCAAAAACCCACTAGAACTGGCAAACAGCCCTGACCTACCCTTTTGTGTCGAACTTTTAGACCATTTAAACCCCGTTATGGAGTAAGTGTCTTATATTTTTGGAAAAAAGGCATGAAACACTACAAGTTAGCCTCTGGAACGAACTAGATTCATTAAGAAACGTGTGAGTTACAATCACGTAAAGTTGAGTAAAAATCAGTATTATTAAAAGTGTAGAAAACCCAAAAAATTTATTTTGGAAAAAACTTTTGTGTAAATCAATTTGACTGTAAATCCTTAGACGCAAGCATGTAAGGGTGATAAAACTTTACAAAACTCACATGTATTTAGTACATGTCGTATTATACCTAAGACGACTTATTTGTTAGGTCGCGGTTATCAATTTACACTTGTTTACATGTTTTTGTATGCGACCTATCATTCAACTGGATCTAGTGATACCGACCACATTAGCTAGATGCCAGGATGGCTCTCTATATAGTGATTTATATATCGAAACCAATAGGATCACAAATAATGACCTATCTTTGCCTTTAGATTAGTGAGCTTAGTTGGACCGGCAGGTGACCCTTGGGATCAAAGAGTACGTTATTAATCAATTGGTAAAGACTTGGCCAGTGGACTACTATTATATAAATTTCCATTAAGCAGTAAGTGGGTAAAGTCTCTATGAGCTAGGGTTTAACAAGATCACCATTGCTTTAATCCCTAAGAAAGATTATAATCAGCAAATAGGATGCTTTATGCAGATGCATTTAATTGTGACTGAATTCTACGTGTCTATGTCTTAGGAAGAAGTAACGCCTAAGTCTTAAGAATGATATGCCGCCTCGAGATAAGTATTCATTGCACTTAATAAACAAACCAACATTTTAATTGGATTAATCATGATTAATATAGTTTTCTTATATTTGGCTAGACCGCTCTTCTATCTTTTGTCTGTCTGCTTGCGTATGTTTACTTTCGCTAAACTAAAAAAAGAAAAAATTTCAGAGTTTACACAAACCCTATGTCAGTCTCTCAGGCTGAAACCCCCCTTATCCGTTAGAATTTGGACTAAAATAGGTTTAGCATAGGTTTAACATATAATAGAATTAACATAGTTTAAATTAACTTAGTTTAGTTAACCAAATATTGATAAAATAAAAGATTAGTTCTCGCTCTTAGTGATCGACACCCTAATTACCACGAAACTCCATCTGATCAGGTACATTGCCCATTAAAGTGTTGTTTTAGGTAAAGTCGGCAAAATATAAATTTAAAACTTGAACTATCATAAACTACAACCTCACAATGAGACAATCACCGACCATAGTAGGAAGCTCATATAGAACAATGAGGTTCAGAGGCATAGGAAGAGTGTGCTGCAGTGTCTCTTTGAAAGGTACTTGAAACATCACATGTGTTTCTTTTTTCATGTTTAGTTGCGTTTTATCCTATGCTTACTTTTATGTCTGTGTTGATTAGTTTCTGCAAACAACATCAGAGGTACCTGGAGATGTTTCAGAATGCATTAGTCACAACTAAAAAATAGACGCGGATTATGATGCCTTTTATGGAAACTCCTAGCTCTATGCGCGAAATGTAAAACGACCGTGTTCGGCCATTATAACAACCTCAAAACAGACACAGATTTTGGATTGCCATTGATAGACACTTGATAACTTTAAGAGCGGAATGTAAAGCCAGAAGTTCACCCCAATTTATTACAATCTTGAAAAATAAAGAAGTGGCAGCTTTGGGACACAAAAGCACCTTTATTCCTATATTTTTTAAAAGTACTCTCAGCTATGTGCAGGAAATATGACACCATGTTTTACTGCTGCTGAAGGTAGTTAATTATTTCTAGATTTCCCAATTGTATGCTTATTATTGCCTCTATATATTCGTTATTGTAATTTTTTCAATTATTCATGCACATATTCCACATGTGCTGATGCTTCCTCTTTAAACCACCTGAAAAGAACACATGACTAGACTCACCCAACACTATCCGCAGTCAATGAAGTTGTTTTTTTTAAAAGTGTTGATGTTAATGCCCTTGAAAACACATAGTTTATCCATAATGAGGTCATAGGATCGGCATTTCCACCCACCCCAGGTATTCAGTGGTTTTAAAATTCCTTGATTGTGTAGATAGTGTTTGGTTCGGTGTTCTCTTTTTTATCATATTTTTTATTTACGCACAGATTCTAGACATGCTGGTACTTTAGTTTCAACGCAACGTAAAATAACTCGTGAAAATGTTCAGGCAATACTAGTGGCATCTGAAAATGCTCCCTCGAAAAGAACACGAGGCTCTATTAAGGCAGTTGGGAGCAGGCGGCCACACAGAGTTACATGTGGCAGTGGGGAACACTGCAGTAACTTCAACGCGTCGTGCGTGTGAGCCGCGATGTTTTCTTCATCTAATACCTTATGCTGATTTTGTCGCTTGGTTACTCAGATCTGTTACCAGCGGTATACTTTCATATTTAAATTTGTTGACTTATAGCTCTATTAATGTCTCTCATATGCAGGGTCCACGCCTGTTTCTATGATGATTAGGAGATAGTGATACTCACTGAGATACCAAAGAGCTGAATTACCACTTATGTTGGAGGGGGAAAATTTATATGCAATCGGAACCTAAATTGCTTGAGTATATTAAACGTCTGCTCAAAATAAACATTTTGTGGAAAACGTACAGGCATACAACCAGATGTTTGCAATGACTTCATTCGGAGCTAAGATTGACAAGTCAATCAACACGGGTAGAGGCCCTTACGTTTTTAAAGTCTCCGGCCAAGTGTACCATTGGATAGGATCCATGTGTCCACTTGTAGGAGAAGCACCAAGATTTTTATAGTTTTATATTTATGACATGGATAATGAAGTTGAAAACAAAATGAGACACTTTAGAGGCTTGAACAATAGCAGCTTAGATCCAGAAATTGTAGAAGGTCTGATTCATTTTTAGACGCCCACAATAAGCTGGTGAAACTTTTTCAAACAGACAGGGATAAGTGCAGGGAGATAGATATTCTGGAATTTAAGATAAGGCTTTACAATGTTGAAGGAGCGCGAGGTTATGAAATCCCTAGATCAAGCACTCTTAGAGCAATAGTTTTTGATAGCGGGCCTACAGGCAGCACATATTTTGATGTCATAATCCAAGACAAAGATGGGTCGACTCAAAGTATCAGCAAATTGCACCCATCCTATATGTCACTACAATTAAATCTTCTCTTCATTTATGGACAATCGGGGTTTCATACGAAGCTCAAGCTTAGGTCAGCAGACAGTAGTGGAAAGACAAAGCGGGTAACGATGCTTACATATTACGCATATCAATTGCATCACCCCCTTAATTATTACAATTTGATCTTTAGCGGAGGAAGACTCTTCAAACAATACGTGGTTGGTGTTTTCTGCTCTATTGAACAAAATCGACTCGACTTCATCAGAAAAAATAGAGTGGTATTCTAAGTGATTATTTGTCAGGGTTATACGACACGATTTCAAGAGGAAAGCGATATGGTCATGAGGTAGGAGGGTGAATAATACTTCCTATGTCTTTTACAGGAGGAACATGTTACATGAATGCTCATTATATAAGATACTCTGCAATTGCCGAATCTTTGGTAATCCTCAGTTTTCCTTTCACAATTTGACATGCAACGTGAATTGGCCGAAGATTACAAGATACATGGCCAGATTACTAAAACTCACCACTTCCGGACAAAGCAGATGTTTTTTGCACAAGTTTTTTGAGCAAACATCAACTTTTCCATTGCTTTTCTCAAGAAAGAACGAACTTTTGGTCATGTAGCAGGAAGTATTCTATTATACATTTTCTCTCACATCTTTGTTTTATCTGCACTCAGTTACAAACTTTTACTAATTTTGTTTTTTTTGGCAGTTTTGTACACAGTTGAGTTCCAAAAACACGGTCGACCACATTGCCACACTTTGCTTTGGGTAGACTCAGCAAGCAAGATACAGAGTCCTGAAGATGTAGATCGTTTCATTTCAGCAAAGCTACCAGATCTAAATGTCGACCCACATAGATATAAGATTGTTTTAGAGATGATGATTCATGGACCTTGCGGAGCTGCTAATTTAAGTGCTCCATGTATGCAAGGCGTCAAATGCGGCAAAAAATTCCCAAAAAAGTTCACACCAAAACGTTTTTTGACGAAAAATGACATGTACACTATCAAAGAAGAGACACCGATGTATTCACAACAAAGCACCAATTCAGCTTAGACAACAGTTCTGTAGTCCCATATAATCGCGAATTGCTTCTGGCATTCCAAGCTCACATTAATGTCGACTATTATAGATGGAGTATGCTTATAAAATACCTCTTCAAGTATATCTCCAAAGGAAGGACAAAATATTTGCACGAATCTCTAGCCTCTTTGGCGAACTCTCAATGCAATAGGCCCTTTACAGACCGCCGATAGATGAGATCCAACACTACCTCAAAGTTTCTTTAGTATGAAGCCATCACAAAGCATATTAGATACTATTTTAAAAAGTTTGACGAAAAACTCTTTCTTTTAAAGGGAACCAGCTATCCGAATAATTATCGCATGTTTCTTTTTAAAGATACTTAACAATTACTTATTAGAGATATAGAGAGAGTAGAAATCTATTGGCGAACCAACCTGCAGGTAAAACACGACCGCTACTAATGTTTTTGCATATGAATACCGCCAATATAGATGGAAGACATTTAACAAATTTGGATTTTCCATCGGAGTTTTTTATGGTAACCTGATCGTAAAAGCTGGTCACCAAGACAAAACAGTAGATCATCTATTGGGCGACTGGAATATGTTCATCCCACCTCTAGCGAACTCTTCTTTTTCCGAATGCTATTTTGCCATCAAACTGGTTGCAGAGATTTTCTTGAAGTACAAACTATCAACAACATGTTCTATCCCACGTGTCAAGTTGCGTGTCAAACGTTGGGTCTTCTAGGAAATGATAAAGAGTGGGACATCGCATTTGAAGAAGCATGTGTATCTGCAACATTGGCTAAATTAAGATCGCTTTTTTGCTTAGATATTAACTCACTGTGACATCACATATCCTTCTAAACTTTGTACAAAGTAATAGAGAGAAATGAGTTACGACATCCCGGATAAAGTCTCAGAAATGACACATATTCCAAATTATCATCTTAATGACAACGATTTGCAAGGATACACACTCTATGAAATAAAGCTTATCCTAAGCAACTGTAGTAAATTGTTGCAACACTTTGGTCTTTTGACGCCTCCTACAAGACTGGTAGCTCGATTAGAAAACATGATATTAATGGAGGAGAGGAATTACAATCGATAAGCATTGATGCAAGAAAGACATGACTCAGTTCCAAAGTTAAACATTGAACAAAGAAAGATATACGACCTCATCATTGGCGCTGACGCAACAAATCAACAAGAACTCATATTTGTCTACGGCCACGGTGTAACCTGTAAGACTTTCATGTGGAAAACTGATGTGTGTTTTCCAAGTTTTAAATTTATAATACTAGAAATACCGATTTTTACTAAAAACACTACACTCGGGAAGTATACCCGTTCGTGTATAGTATAGCTTTAGGTAAGTCCAGGTCGTTCCACGGGAATTGAAGT
Organism: Tanacetum coccineum; assembly: GCA_026074375.1. Classification (NCBI taxonomy): domain Eukaryota; kingdom Viridiplantae; phylum Streptophyta; class Magnoliopsida; order Asterales; family Asteraceae; genus Tanacetum; species Tanacetum coccineum. The sequence continues at coordinate 39,715 of BQNB010013934.1, forward strand.
TTTCACAGTTTGTAATTAAGGTAATAAATTGACTATTGCAAAGAAAGGAATATAAGGATGATCCAATCAAATGATTAAGGTATGTTTGTTTAGGCAATGATCACTTAGATAATGATGTGTTTTTGGAATAATTGTATAAAAATAGAGTTATCACAAGTTATAAATCCTTTTGGCCTTTAAATATAACTAGTGATTATATCGATTAATAACAACAAATCTTTTTGGCCTTTATAAGTTATTATAACCAATATATTAGATGGATTGATACAACACATGTATAAAAGAACCCTTTCAACCCATATTCTTGTATAAAATATGTTTTACCAATTCAATAAACACAAATCCAAATGCTCCATATCAAAGATCACATTATGCCAAAACAAACATAAGAACACTACTCCATAATCAAAGTAACAAAACACATAACATTCATCATGAATTCAGAATACTTCTTATTAAAAGAGTTGTAGAAATCATACCAACGTTTACAAGATTAACGATTTGACAATTAGTTCTCCCAAACGAAAACTATAATAAAACCCAAGCTATTGATTTCCAGATCGACCCAAAAATAAAGAAAAAAAAAAAAAAAAAGGAGAAAAAAAAAAGAAAAAAAATATAAAAAAAAAAAAGAGAACCCTTAAGGTGCTATCACCACCCTTGAAATTCATGATTGGATGGTGTGGGGTGATGAGAGAATTGTTGTGGAGGTGTGTTTAAAATGAGAGAAATCCTTCTCTATTTATAGGCTGATTTCGGGGTAGAAGTGCGGCGCACTTGAGAAAAAGTGCGGCACACTTAGGGAGCTAATGCACTTAGCATTTATTGGGACTTTAACCTTTTCCTTGGGAAGTTTGAATGAAAGTGCGACGCACAAGAAATATAGTGCGGCGGTTTTGGGAACTCGATCAGAAGTGCGACGCACTAGAGAAAAGTGCGCCGTACTTTGGCCTTTTCTTGGATCTTCTTCTTGAGATTTGTATGTGATGATATAATAAGAGATGATTTCTTCCCAAGCATCATAGGGGGTATTTATAAGGTAAAGGTAACTTGGGGACCAAGTTGGGAATGAATGTGGACGAATTATGGACCAGATTCATAAATTAAATGAATCTTCATAAAGTATGTTGTACTCATTTGTAAAACTGGTTGTTTTGGTAATATCTTAGTAGTTGGCCTTTATCATGGTTGTATATAATTGAATTCTCTTTCTGTGGCCGCTTGAATCAACTCAATCCGAGTTCGTATGCTCTAGTTATGTCCAAAACAGTGAACAGGTGTCGGGAGATCATTAACTTGAGTTTATTTCTTCGTTTAAGCTTCTTATCTTCGTGTATTCTTTGTAATACTTTCCATGACACATACAAAACATATAATAGCAAATATATCGATTAAGTACTAAAGTCACGAGAAATGATCAAATATATATAAAAAGCGCTGCCGAAAACATGTATAATTAAGGCGTTATCAAATCCCTCCACACTTAGTTATTGCTTGCCCTCAAGCAATTAAAGCGAGAAAACAAGATCATTTATCGTGATGTGGAGAAAAAAATAATTTTTGTATTAACAAGTGTTTACCAGTTTTATAATTTTCAGGCATAAACATATAACAAAGCACCTCACATAGGGAAAGTGTTTGTTTTTTAATTCACACGAGTCACTCAGATAAGGTTTTATATTTGTGAAGTCACTCAATTGCACATACATAATCTAGGTCGCTACCATATGTTCATATTGTTAATGCCATACGACTTAAGTTATACCATGAAAAAGAAGAATAAATAAACCCAAATGGGAAGCATCACCCCACCCTTCTTTCCTAAAGAATGAACTCCCGAAGTACGAGTCTAGCTAATGACTCTCCTCAAAAATTAAGCGCTTCTCGGGAGGCAAACCATGCTTTATCTAAGTGTGGAGGAGCTCTCGCCCGTCACTTTTCAAAATATATTAAAAAAATAATGAATGAAAGAAAGTCAAAGGAATAAAGAAGTTATGGTACAAAAAAATCAAGTATACACGTTGCATTATTATCATGTTTTGCCTCTTTGAGATTTTTTCTGGTGCTCACGCCCCATCGGTCATGTTTATGTGTCTTGTACAAGCATATGGTAAGGTTTGTCTACCCTAGATTATGTATGTGCAAATTGAGTGCCTTCACAAAAAAATATAAACCCTATCTGAGTGGATTGAGTGAATTCTATAAATCAAACACAATCCCCTATGTGAGGTGCCTAGTTATATGTTTATGCCTGAAAAGTTAATCAATATGCAAATTTCTGCTAAAAATCTAAAATTTCTCCACATCATGATAAAAGATTTTATTTTCTCGCTTTGATTGCTTGAGGGAAAGCAATAGCTAAGTGTGGAGGGATTTGATAACGCCTAAATTATACATGTTTTTGGTGGTGTTATTTATATATATTTTATCATTTCTCGTGAACTTACGATACTTAATAGCATGAAATACTTGTAGGTTCACTTGAAGACATCTCGAGCTCAAATAAAGCAAAAATCAAGTACTTATACACTTCGCTAAGCAAGATACAAGAAAAGCTAAAGTGTCAAGCTGAAAAGTTCAAATGTGTGTCGTACTTATCCCCAAAGTCAAAAGAATTAAAGGCCTGGTCAAAATAGTGCATTAAAACCCCAAGTACGCCGCACTTACAAACTTGTACGCCGCACTTCCCATCTAGCTACGCAAAATAAATGAAGACAATAAATACTATAGCATTAACACCTCAAGTGTGTCGCACTTACAAAATTATGTGCTGTACTTTTACCCAAATTCAGCCTATAAATAGTGCACAAATTTTCACCATAAAACATTTATTCTTACATACTTCTCTCATCTTACACACAATCCCTTTTCCCTTATGAAGTCCTAAACCTTTCTAACCTTTTCCTAAGACATAAAACACGGTAAACACCACACCTTTTGAAGATTCAAGATCAAACAACCAAGAACAAAAAAGAACATCATCTTAGTTTATTGAAATTATGAAAGTTCATATTGAATCATCCTATGTTATGAACTCCGTATCCATGAGAGGCTAATTCTCTCATGACTACTCGCTGAAGTTATGATAATGAATAAGTGTTTGGTATGATCGTGATCTCATTAGTCTCAAGCTTATGTTGCAACTCTATTATGTTCTACCTTTTCAGTTTTTCTTATCAACTTAGATTGTATAATTGTATCGGTATAGGTCAAAAGACCCGTTATGCTCTATATGGTTTTAAAGATTTGTCTATGGTCTTTATCGTCTGTGTTGAGAAATCTACTTTCGTAAATTGATAAAAAAAAAAAAACTTTGATATAATAGTAACTGGATTATTTGGGTGACACATTTGGTCTGGCCAACTAAATATAAGTCTTAAGTTAATTAAGTTAATTTGTGAAAATGTTTTCTGATGAGAAATCCTTTTTATAAGTTAAGGTTCCATCTTTGAGGTCTTAATCATTACCACTACTGATACATTATTTTCAACTATCTGAGTAGTCATCTTTATTATCATTGGGTAAAACAAAATTATTTTCAAAATTGTTAAAGTCAATTTTTCTTCTGATTATTTAAACACTACTCAAATCCATGTGGATGACCTGGTCAAACCTAAAAAAGATTATACTTCTACCATTAGTGCTTAGGAGAAGAAGGCTAAACTGTTTAATGAATGTGAAGGTTCAAATCTACAGAAGGAGAATCAATTGAATCGTACTATCATCGCTTCTCGAAGTTAATGAATGATTTCTCCAAAGAAAAACACTTTCCAGAAAAGATTGCAAACAATCTCAAGTTTTTAAAAAATCTCCAGCCGGAATGGAATTGATCTGTCACTGTTGTTCATCAAATAAAGAATCTGTATGAAGTGGAATACACTCAATTGTAGGATTTCCTAAAATTCAATCAAGCTGAGGTGAACGAAACTAGAGCAGAACGGCTTGCAAAATCACATGATCCATTGGCACTAATGGCACACTCACAAACCCCGTACAACTATCCAGTGTTTCACCAAGATCACCCATCACAGATTACCTACATGCAACATCTACCACCCAACAACAACTACAACCTACAACCATCATTCAACCAGAACTACATGCAACAACCAATGCCAAATCTCGAAGACATTTCAAATCCCACAACTGCTATGTACATGGCACTTGTTTTAATGGTCAAAGTTTCAAACTCAACTATTCTACACCAACCAACAACGATCAAAGAATTTCATCAAACCCATGTAACAGGTAGATTGCATAGCCGGGTATGAATATAAGGCAAGATAGACAAACACAGATGATTGAAGGTCATGGTAGGAATTAGGTTGGACAGTATGTTGGGCAGATTGCTGGGAACCACAATAGGTATACTGCGGTACATAATGTCAGGAATCTGGTTGTTCAGAATGCAGTTCAGAATCCGGGTATTCAAAAAGTTGGAAATTAGAATAGGCTTAGTGTAGTCTAAGGGATTGCAAATCAGTATAGGAATGGAAATGTTGTAGCAGCACGGGCTGAGGCTAATGGTAATGGGATAATGAAATATCATAAGGTGTTACCAGACTGTTTAAGGAGAGGGTCATTATGCCAGCAACTGCATAGTAAAGCCAGGGAAACAAGATGCTGCTTATCTTCAGAAACAGATACAGATTGCTTAAATGGAAGAAGAAGGGATCCAAATCACTTCTAAGGAATTTGATTTCATGGCTACTGCAGGTGCTTGTGAGGAAACTAAGAGAGTAAATACGAACTGCACTATAGAGAATAATTTTCAGCAAGCATCGGCATCTGGTAATCAGTCTGACAACGCTCCCATCTATGAATCAGATGGATCAGCTGAGCTACATGAATAAGACCATTGTTATAATTATGAGATATTTAATATGTTTGCTAAAGAGGATCTGTATACTGAACTAATACTCGAAGCCAGTCCTGAACCACAACTAATTAAACAGAATGATAGTAATGTTATCTCTGTGAATTCTAGTGTGGAACAAAGTGGGGGAACAGTAGAATAACATCCTGCTACTGTTGAGGAAACACGTGCTTTATATGATTCATTATATAATAATTTGGCTATAGAGGTTGAGAAAGTCAACACGGTCAATCGCAAAATGAAAGAAACTAATGCAGAATTGACTACTGAGCTTGCTAGATATAAAAATCAAGAAAAATGTTTTGAAATCAATCAAGAAAAAAATGATAAACTTGAAAGGTGTTATCAAAAGTCTGTTTATCAAGAGCAATGTATTATAAAAAAATAAATTCACTTCACTTAAGTTCTATTAAAACGATAAAGACTTTAAATGAGGAAATTGCAAATTTAAATAACCAGCTTTCAAAAGAAGAATCAACTGTTTCTTATCTTCATCAAGAGAAGAAAAATTTGAAGTCTGATTTCAAAATACGTAAAGATGAGCTTCTTGATAAACAAATTCAACTTGAGAATAAGATAAAGGAATTAGATAACATTTTGGTAAAAATTGGTCAATCGATTAAAACGATGCATATGCTTTCACTTAAGCCAGAATCGTTTTACCACACTGAAAAGAAAATGGCTTTAGGTTATCAAAATCCTTTTTATCTCAAGCAAGCTCAGCAGAAACAACAATGTTTGTATAAAGGCAAAGTATTATTAGAAAAGCATGATCCTCCTGTTGTGTATGATTCGGAGGAGACACTACAACTTGCTCAAGAGAGTCGTCAAAA
>BQNB010013934.1:45865-76175 GCA_026074375.1 Tanacetum coccineum
ATTTGAACGTTATCGAGTGTTCTACTAGATTTGACGTGACGTATTCTTATGGAGTTTTCATTTTCAGTAGTGTTTTCTCATTCTCGGAAGAAGTTGTAGTGGTCTTGGATCATTTCCTTACATTTTCGGAAGCTTAAGTATCACTATTAGTTTAATTTCGGTAGAAAAAGTGTTGTAATAGATAAATATGCATTATTGGTTCTATCGAAAATCGTATATTAGGTGGTTTTGATAAACTCGGTTTTCTATCGAGTTTCATTAGTATTCATACATTTTCAGTTTTATCAAAAATTGTGAATCAGGATTTAGTGGTTTAATCTCGGAAATTCGCTTACAATAGTGTTAAACATCACAAGTTCACGGTTTTATCGTGAATTAAGTTTTTAAAAAACAAATTCGGCAATTACTAAACTCGGAACTCAAATTCAGTTCTATCAAATTCGATGTTATAAGTGTTTTGGATTATTCAATCATCATAAATTTCGGTTTTATCGAGTTTGTGGTTATTGTTAATCCATAATCAAATGATTTTTCAAATCTCGGTTTTATCGAGTTTGATTCAATCAATTTTTTTGACTAAAACAAGATAATCATTTTTTGGTTAAGAGTATTTCCGAATTTAATACGTTTTTACTGTTACTGAGTTTGATAGTATTCTTTGTTCGAGTTTTAGTATTATCCGAGAAGAGTACTGAGTTTCAGATTACTTGTTATCCGAGAACAGTGTTGTCCGAATTTGACAACTGTTACCGAGTTTGGAAATCTTCTTACAAATATCACTCATTTTCATCTACAAAGATCCAATCTTTCAATCATAAGAAATGTCGACATCCATAACATATCAACAATCTCTCGCTGATGCCGGTTCTAAGACTAGGCCTCCCATGCTTGAAAGGGGTAGTTATATACCGTGGGCAAGTAGATTTAGAAGATATATAAATCTAAAGAGAGAAAACCGAAAGTGGCTTAACAAAGTACTTAATGAAGGTCCTTATCAGTTTCAAATGTTCATTCCTAGTGATTCGACAGTACCGAAACTGCAAACTGCAAAGGACTTACAAGGTGATGCGTTATTGCACTATGATGCTGAAATTAAGGTCATGAATTTGATTCTACTTTCGATTCTAATTGACATTTACAATTCTGTGGATGCTTGCACTTCGGCCAAGGACAAGTAGAAAAGAGTTGAACGTCTGATGAGGGGAACTATACAAAACAAAGTTGACAGAGAAACTCGTTTTACAAACAATTTTGATCAGTTTGTTGCTGAACCAGGAGAAGCACTTGTTTCTGTCTATAATCGCTTTGCTCAGTTAATGAACGATTTGGAAAGAAATGACATGCATTTTCCAATTGTCACAATTAACACAAAGTTCCTGAATAGTTTGCAGCCAGAATGGTTGAAATATGTAACTCAAGTTCGTCTTGCTAAATGTTTGACAGTGGATACATTTGATGATCTTTTTTATTACCTTCAGCAATTCCAGAAACTGGTTAATGTCTCAAGAGCAAAGAAGTTATAAAAGTCTCATGATCCGTTGGCTTTAGTAGCACGCATGGGTTCATCTTCTAGAAACACATCATCTTATTATGTGATACATCCTATGTCTGTGGTTGATTATGACGATGAGTACCAGTAGGATGATGTTCACACCAATTCTGAAGATCCCCTAGCATCTGCAATGTTGTTACTTGCTCGAGCCATTACTCAAAATTTCTCTAATCCAACAAATAATCGTCTTCGCACTTCATCCAATACCAGAAACCAAGCAATCATTCAAGGAAACAGGGTGAATATTTAAAGCAGGAACTCTGGTAATACTGGAAGAAACAATAGATGAGTTTATGTTCAAGAGGAAGTTGGTAAGGGATCTAATGCTTTAAATGAGACCGGAAATGTTCAAAGGACTCTTCGGACTTCATCTTCTGGAAATACTTCAATTGTTCAATGCTACAACTGTAGTGAAAAAGGACATTATGCTAGGAATTGTCCAAAGCCGAGAGTTCGGGACTCGAAATACTTCATGGAACAAATGTTGCTGGCAAAACAGGATGAAGCTGGAGTAATTCTTACCGATGAGCAGAATGATTTTCTCTTTGCTGATGCTTCAAGGATGGAAGAAATTGAAGAACTCAATGCAAACATATGCTTAATGGCCAGAATTCAACCAGCTGATAATACTTTTGATGTTGAGCCAAGCTATGATTCTACATTTATAAGTGAGGTACAATCTTCATTCATCAATGAGAATAAAGAACAAATGTACCCAACTCATACTAAAGTTATTAACAGTACCATTGGTGATGATCAAATTGATAGCAATATTATATTCGAGTCACCCAATGGAAATGTTAATAGTGGCAGTATTGAAAAAGATACACATGTTCCTGACCTATGTGCGTTAGAGCAACTAGCTAGAAATGCATATCAGGAAGCTATGAAACAACAAATCTTTGCTCAAAAAGTCCAACAACAAAACACGACTTTGACTAGTCAACTTGAGTTGTATAAGGAAAGGGTTCGGTTTGGAAAACATAAACGGGGATAATAATTATCTCAACGAATTTCTTTAGGCTGATCAACGAGCAAAACATTTTAGTCAACAAGCTAAGTATCAATTTGTTCATGATCGAGATATCATTCGAGATCTAGAAAAACAACGAGATAAATTAGATTTAACTGTCAAAGATTACAAACGGAAAACTAAGGAACTTCAAAAGACTCATTTAATTTTAAAAAGGCAAATGAGTGAAAATGAAGATAGGTATCATGACACTATTCTAGATCTCAAGGAAAAACTGAAAAAGAATGTTGATCTAATTTTGAAAGTTGGCAACTCCTTACAAGGGATGTTTATGCTTGGACCAAAGCCATTGTCCGTGTATTATCAGCAATTAAAACATGGTTTGGGGTACCCGAATCCTTATACACTCAAGCAAGCAATTTCTCAATGTCTAAAGTTATATCTTGCCTTTAGTTTAGGTAATTCAGAAATTCATTTGAATGTTAGAGATACTGAAGACACTCTTGATGATGCTTCTAAAAGCCAACAAAAAGTGAACGAAAAAATGAATGATCCAATTGCCGTTGCGAACAAACAGAATTATTGGACAAATGATTACAAACAAATAAATGCTCTTTATAAAGACTTTGTTCCTCAAAAAGAGCTTTCTGCTGTGCAAAAATATTTTCCATCTTCTTTTATTCCTTCTAACAAGAATTTAAATGCAACTACTTCTATCCCGGCATCAATGCCGAGTGAGTCACCTTTGATCATAGAATTGGATAAAATAAAAAATTGTTTTCAAAAGTTGTCTGAGTTAATTCAAAAGAACTGTAAAAGAGCAAGCATTTTTTACACATCACCTGAAGAAATACAACTCAATGATTTTTGTCAAGATCAAGTCAAACCAATTGTTAACGAGTTACAGTTCTATTTTGAATTCTTTAGGAAACTAGTTTAATGGGATATAAAAGAAATGAAAGATGTTTTTGAGTCTACGGAAAGTGAACTTTGTGAACTAGAGAAGCAAAATAATTTTTTGAACAATCTGGCAATGACTATGAGAACTAAACCAGAGGTTGACACTTTATCTATTGATGATTATACAATAACCTAGGTTTTTGAGCAGGAATCCAAGGTGCCTCAAAAACATCTTCAAGTGCTCAAAATGTTGCTTTTGTTTCACAAAGCAAAGCAGACACTAATAAGGTTTTTTTTTATAAGTCTGGTTTATGGTGCCTACAGTACTTGCACTCTTTCTACTTTTCAACCAATATTCCTGAAAAAGAAGTTCTTGCTGGTTTTGCTGATGAAGTTATTTATTCCCTCTTTGCCAAACAATCAGAGGACTGGGACTTGCTTCATGAAGATCTGGAACAAATTGATGATTTGGACATTGAAGAGATGGACATATAAACTGGCAGATAGCAATGATTGCTATTTGATGCAGAAGTTCTATTAAGAAAAAAGGAAGGGAGAGTTGTGTGGAAGGAAAAACACACAGTGGGCCTTTGACAAAAAAGAAGCTTGAATGCTTAATTGTCACAACACTTGGTCACTTTGTGGGTATGTTAATAGCAAAGGGGACACATGATGGAAAGAAGAAGAGAGACTCATTTTATCAACATCAAGAAGCTGGAAAGCAAGAGAAGAATCAGATGGGCTTGCTGACAATGGATGATGGGATTGTCAATTGGGGAGAACATACTGAAGTTGAAGAGACAAATCATGCACTTATGGCTATCAGCTCAAGTAATGAGGTATCTTTGTGTTCTAAAACTTGCATTGATTCATACAATACTCTTAAACTACTGTGTGATGAACAAATGAATCAGTTAGGTGATCAAGAAGCACAAATACTTGCCTATAGTCAAGTGTTAGAAACTGAAGCTCAATCTGTTATTTTCAAAACAAGCAACTTTCTCAAAAGAAAAGCTTACATTTTAGGCAAATGAAATATATGAAAAAGATGAAAAGCTTAAAAGATATAGGAGAATAGGAATGAAAGCTGTAAAAGAAAAGGAACAATTGTAGAAAATATTAGATTCATGGAAAGATTCTTCCAAGAATCTTTGGAGATTAATTAATTATGGCATGAGTTCAAATAGTAATTGGCTTGGGTTTGAAATACAATCAAAACTATGAGGTTCTAAGTTAGAGGAGAAATGAAATTTTTCTGTGTTTAATTGTTCAAAAGAGGATTCAGTTGGAAAAACCTTTGTACAGTATATTTTAATAGGACTAATGATTTTAAGGTGTTCCAATCCCTTAAGTGGGGATTATACTTCATATTACCACAAGAGAAATTGATGAGTTCTTTATATGGTTATGGTAAAAGGGACCTCAAGAGCCTGAACCACTGTATCAGATGATAGCTCCAGTGAATATTCTTACTTGTCAATATTAATGAAGTGCAGGAATCTATTAGAACTTTCTCTGAAAAATTCTGTTGATCTGAATCTGAGATTCAAGTGTAATCCAGAAGTGTATGTGTCTACACCCTCATAACATCTCAAATGAAAAAAGATGTGTCTGAACCAAAATCAAAAAGAAGTTGAACCTGTGGTGTTTTCCACACATAAAAAACTCTAGAAACCAATCAAAGATCCACGCAAACAACTTAAAGTTAATAGGAAGAATTGGACTGCTATATGGAAGAGACCTAGGGGAAGGTATTTTCACAGAAGAAAGGTTTTGTTTGCGGTAGGTCTAAGTCATTTGATTAAGATTATGACTATGATGAAAAAGAAAATGGCAAGAGAGGATGAGGTTAAGAAAACAACGGTCTTGTAATTTATCTGTTAATGGGGTGGCAAAACCAGTTGGACCAATGCAAACAGGGACTTAATTCATGCTCAATAAATTGTTACTAGATCAGTAAAACTTAATGGCTGGTAGACCAACATTATTGGCCGGATCAAAGTAATTCTGTTAGGTCCCATTAATATGGTAGGACAACTATTATTAATGGTTAGGCTAGAGTTAATACTGGTAGTTCTAATGTTAATACTGTTAGAACTAGACAATCAGCTCTACCAAGACCTCAAACAGTTTTAGTCCTAAAAGACCACTAATGAATCTATATATCAAAGAGGGCATTTTTCAATTCATATTCATCTGTAAGAAGACCCTTTGCAAATAAAACTACAGACAAATGTCTTCATTTTTCATGCTGTAAAGGGAAAATTGGGATTGCTGTTACGACCTCAGAGGTGTTAATTTGAGGAACTCTAAATTCCAAACTCCAATTGTGCCAGTGGATAAAATTTAATTAGTAACTGTGAATGCTCCAAAAAAGGGTCAAACAAGGCAGACCCAAGCCTGAAAAGGCCTGGGTCCCTAAGAGAAACTAATTTTCTCTTTTTCATGTGCAGGATCATCCACTGAAGAACATGGTAGATAGAGGTATATTTGATAGTGGATGCTCAGGGCACATGACAGGTAACAAGGATCAACTGGAGGATTTTAAAGAATTCAATGGGGGATCTGTTACCTTTGGAGGTAGCAAAGGTAATATCTGGTAAAGAAAAATAAAGAGTTGGTAATTTCGATTTTACAGTGTGTCTTTGTAAAAGAATTTGGGCATTTAACTTTTCTCATATCAAATAATATGTGATTAAGCAGCACAAGGTTTTTTTACTGAAACTGGAATGTCTTGTTGTGTCTTCTGTACGTTAGATGGCCTGATGAAAATCAGATACTTTTAAAGGTCCCCAGAATCACAATAAGTATATGTTTTGAATGAGGACACTACTCCTGCAAAAGGGTTGATGTTTGATTGCTAAATCCACTATTGATGAATCTAAATTTTGTGGCAAGAAGGTTAGGTCATATCAATTTTAAAAATATAACAACTTGTAAAGGGAAATCCGTGTAAGAGGTTCTACCTTCCAGGTTTCAAAATGATCATACATTTGTTGCTGCCATAAAGGTAAACAACACCGGGGCCTCCTGCAAGGCCAAAATTAGAAATATTAATCACTGAACCCATAACACATCGTTGCATATAGGATCTTTTGCGTGCCTACTTCTGTAAAATGCATTATTCATGCCAGTTATTGCCTTGTAATTCCTGATGATTGTACCAGTTTTGTTGTGTATGCTTTTTTGCCCTCTCAGGATGTTGAAACTAGTGGCATTCTTCAGAACTTCATTAGGCAGATTGAAAAATGCTTAGTCATAGGGTTAAAATCATTAGATCAGATAATGGAACTGAATTTTAGAATAAAGATATGCTTGAATTTTGTGGGAACAAGGGAATAAAACAAGAGTATAGCAATGCCAGAACTCACACAACTTATAGAGTTGCTGAAAGAATGAACAGGACCCTAATTGAGGTTGCTAGGACTATGCTAGCAGACTCACTCTTACCATACTTTTTGGGCAGAAGCAGTGGTAACTGCTTGCTAAATTTTTTAATAGGGTAAGGTGATAAAACCTCAAAACAAAATCCTTTTGCGCCTTTTGTTAGGCCACAAACAATTATCAAGTACATACGGACCTTTTGGGGGTGTGATGTTACAATTTTAGATAATCTTGTGTACTTGGCAGTTTGATGGAAAATCGCTGAGGATTTCTTAGTTGGTTACTCTCTAAATAGCAAAGCTATAGGGTTGATAATTTTCAGTACCAAGAGTAGAGGTAAATCTGCATGTTAATTTTTTGAAGATTAAACCAATGTCAAAAGGAGTAGGATATAATGGATGTTTGATTTTGATTATCTTACTGATTCTATGAACTATTTTCTGTATCTTTGAAGAAGTCAAGCTAACCCACAGCAGTGGCTTCAGAAGTAACTACAATGCTGGTACTTCCAAACTCAAGTTCTACAGCCTTGAGGAAAAAGATGAGGATGTAGAGCTTATTGTTGTGCCTTCAACTGTGAGGAATACTGAAGAAAAAGCTGAATCAAGGAAATCTTCCACAAATTCAAAGAAAGAAGAGATCTTGACAGAACTTTAACAAGAGAAGAATGCTTCTTCTACTGACACTTCAGAAGATAATCCTAAGATTCTAGCTTTTAGAAGAGAGTTGGAAGAAATTGCTCTAAAGCATTTAGGGAAAGTATCTGAAAACACCACTACCAGTACTCCTTTAGTTAATACTGGTAGCTGAGCCAGTTAATACTGGTAGTTTTGATCCTGTGATTCACCATGCAGAGCTCGAAATCTTTCACAAGTCTGAGACAGGAATTTTTGATGAGGCATCTTATGATGAAGAGGGTGTGATAACTGATTTCAACAGCCTACCAACACGAAATTGAAGTCAGTCCTACTCCTACACTTAGGATTCCAAAATAATTCCACCGAAAGTCAAATCCTTGGTGATCCTAATTCAGCTGTGCAAATTGAAGCAAGTGAACAAAAATAGGATTCATGCACTTTTCAGCTTTATATAAAAGCAGCCAAAGAAACAATCACAGATCAACAACATTGTTTTATTGCTGTTTATTATCTTAGGAGAACCATAAAAAGATTTCTGAAGCTCTACAAGATGACAGTTAGGTTCAAGCCATGCAAGAGGAGTTGTTACAGTTTAAGCTGCAATAAGTATGGGTTCTTGTAGATCTACCTCACGGAATGAAGGTGATTGGTACTAAAATGGGTCTACAGAAATAAAAGAGATGAAAGAGGAGTGGTTGTCAGAAATAAGGCAAGATTGGTGGCCCAAGGGTACACGCAGGAAGAAGGTATTGACTATGATGAGGTTTTTGCTCCTGTGGCAAGAATAGAAGCTATCAGGTTATTTTTAGCCTTTGCCTCATTTATGGGGTTCATAGTATACCAAATGGATGTAAAAAGTGCCTTTTTGTATGGCACTATAGATGAAGAGGTTTATGTCTCACAACCTCTTGGCTTTGTTGATCTTGATCACCCTAAGAAGGTTTATAAGGTGGTCAAAGCTTTGTATGGATTGTATCAAGCTCCTAGAGCTTGGTATGCTACTCTATCAAGATTCCTAAAGAAGCATGGATACAAGAGGGGTACGATTGACAAGACTTTATTTATTAAAAGGGACAAGAAAGATATCATGCTGGTTCAAGTGTATGTTGATGATATCATTTTTGGATCTACCAAAACGTCTGGGTGTGATGAGTTTGAAGCCTTGATGAAAAGCAGATTTCAGATGAGTTCTATGGGTGAACTCACATTTTTCCTAGGATTACAAGTCAAACAGAACAAAGAAGGAATCTTTATATCTTAGGAGAAGTATGTAGCTGAGATACTCAAGAAATTTGATCTTGCAAGTGTGAAAACTGCAATAACCCCCATGGAGACCAAAGTGGCATTGACAAAAGATGAGGAAGCTATTGATGTGGATGTATACTTATACAGATCCATGATAGGTTCTCTCATGTATTTAACTGCCTCTAGGCCTGATATAATGTTTGCAGTGTGTACCTGTTCTCGTTTTTAGGTCACTCTAAAGACTTCACATCTCAATGCTGTGAAGAAAATCTTTAAGTACCTTAAAGACAAACCCAATTTGGGCTTATGGTATCTTAGAGAATCACCTTTTGACCTGGAAGCTTTCCCTGATAGTGATTATGGTAGGTCAAACCTTGATAGGAAACCCATAACAGGTGGTTGTCAATTTCTTAGACAAAGACTTATCTTATGGTAATGCAAGAAACAGACTATAGTGGCTACTTCTACAACTGAAGCTGAATAAGTAGCTGCTGCAAATTGCTATGGACAAGTATTGTGGGTTCAAAATCAATTGTTGGACTATGGTTTCAATTTCATGAATACCAAAATCCACATTGATAATGAAAGCACAATTTGCATTGTGAAGAACCCAGTGTATCATTCCAAGACAAAGCACATCGAGATACGCCACCATTTTATAAGATATTGTTATGAGAAGAAGCTCATTAGGGTGGAGAAAATTCACACAGACTTAAATGTGGCTGACCTATTGACCAAACCTTTTGATGGACCAAGGTTTAATTTATTAATGGTTAGTATTGGTATGATAAACCCATAGCTACGTTTAAGGGGAGGCTTAGTTATATAGTTTGTATAAGTCTGGTAGTTAGTTTAACTAAATTCTGGCTTAAGTAGTATTAATTCTGGTAGTTAGTAGTATTAATTCGGGTAGTTAGTTTAAGTTAATTCTGGTTTATACAAACTCCTGCAGCATGTTTTTCTTTGTTTTAGAGTAATTCTTGCAGGAATAGCATGGATTTGCAGATGTAAGGAAGGTGTGATAAGGTCTTTGTTTTGTAAGTCTTCAGTTAATACTTAATTCTGGATGAATAAGAGTTAATTTAGGTTGAAACATACTTAATTTTGGTTGACCAAAAGTTAAGTCTGGTAGTGTTAATTTTCATATTGGTAGGTTACCGTTAGTGCTGGTTGCGGGAAAATTGATTTTTGCTGTTTAAACACTGTTTAAATGTTACCGTTATAGATTTGTGCGGCGCTATTAACAGAGAAACTATATATAGATAAAGTTTGATTTCTCTTTCATACTTATCTTTTATTTACTCTCTCCCTCTTATCAAAGTAAAAATCTTCTTTATCTTTACAAAGGATATTTTCAATTTTTCTTTTTACCAGCATCTAAAACCTCACTCGTAACTAAACCCAGTAATTTTCAGTCCACATCACTACCTTTTATTGCAACTTTCAAATCATGGCTCAATTAAAATACTGCGACAAACATAATCAAGTGGGATTTTTGCGCAAACCTGACGAAAATGCAAGGTTTGTAGAGATAGTGGATTTTCTAAGAGGTTCCAACCTCGGGTATGCTTTAACTCATAATCCTACTATCCATGATTCCCTAGTCAAACAGTTTTGGCAGACTGCTACTGCCACAACTCTTGCTGATGGGATTCTCGAGATAAAAACAACTATTGATACTATTGAGTATACAATCATTGAGGCATCTATTAGAAGTATGCTTCAATTAGCAGATGCTTCAGGGATTACCATGTTGCCAAACAATGAGATTTTTAAAGGGATGGGGCATATAGGGTATCCTAGTGATGGATCTTTTACCTTTTGGAAAAGCTTTTTCACACCCCAATGGAGATTCTTATTCCACCATATTTTATATTGTATGAGCTCTAAAAGTGGTGGATGGGATCAATATTGCTATTGCCTTGATTTGTCTTTCCACTGGCGGAGTTTATAATTTTTCAAAACTAATTTTTGATGGCATGGTGGCAAACTTGAAAAGCAAAACAAAGTTTTTGATGTATCCTTGTTTTCTACAAATGATTTTGGATATACAAACTGAAAACAAACACCCTTATCTGGCTGTGACCTTGACCAAAAAGATTTTTGGAAACATGAAAAGGGGTTTTAGAGGGGTCCCAAGACCTTTTTTGCCTGCTATGTTGTCTATTGTTGATCCAAGTGCAGGACAAGAAGCTCCATCTGTCACTCAACCTCAACCATCATCTAGTGTGGTACCACCAACACCACCTACAACTCAACCTATACCATCTGAAGCCACAACTATTCCACCTCTATCTCAACCTGCACCACCTACACCTATTGCTGAAACTACCACTGCATCCCCCTCACCTTCACCTTCACCTGCACATGAACCAATGGAGCATACCTTTGAACAACCATCAACTGACCAACAACCACCTACACCTAGACAAGAAGCTACTACTTCCCAGTTAATGACAAGGATTGGTGACTTGGAGAAGCAGCTCAAGGAAACCAAACAGACCTTTGGGAAAGCTATCCTCACTTTGGTGGACAGAGTAAAGACTTTGGAGGTTGCTTTGAAGAGAAAGACCAAGAGGGTTCTTTTGTCTGATTCTGAGGAGGAAGAAACAGAGGCTCAGGGGAGGAAGACTCATGATTTAGATCCTCTGGTTTCTTTGGTACAAGAGCTTGTTACTCCCTCAAAGACTGTCAATGCTTCAGGGGAGGAACAAGTTGAAGACATAAGCCCTACAACTCTAGAAGCTGCTGCAATCTTAACAAAAGTTCAAAAGATCAAGTCAGTTGACAAAGGAAAGAGATACAAGAGAAGGAAGAGTTCAAAAGAATTTGCTGGTACTGGTTTGGACTTTGAAGAAGTTAAGTCTGCCTTTGAAAAAGTTAATACTGGTGGCATAAGAGTCTCAGTACCTTCTCCAGACAGAGGTAGAAGAGAAGGAAAGGCTCCTATGACAGAAGAAGAAGAGACTCAAGCTTCTAGAAAGACAAAAGAACAAATTCTTCAAGAAGAAGCAGGACTTGCTGAAGCTATCAGATTAGATGCTTTAGAAAAAGCTTTGGAAAAGGAAGAAGTGGCCAAACAAGTTCATTTGGATTCACTTATAGCTCAAAGGATGGCTGAAGAGCAAGAATTAACAGAGGAACAAAAGAAAAGGAAGGCTCAAGTTCAGTTTGAAGCTCAATCTTATACTGAAGAAGATTGGGATACTATTAGAGCAAAGCTTGAAGCAAATGCAGAATTGAAGGAGAGTGTGCTTGGAAAGGATCTTACTGTTGAAGATTATGCAAAAAGGATGGTAGAGTTGGTAAATCAAAGAAGAAAACACTTTGCAGAGGAAAGAGCTAGAGCAAAAAGGAATAAGCCTATGACTCAAACACAGCTCAGGAACTATATGTCAAACTTTCTAAAGAATCAAGGGACATGGAAGTTGACTCAATTGAAGAAGTTGAATTTTGAAGAAGTGAAAGCAGAATTTGAAAAATTGGTTAAGCAATTGGATACCTATGTCCCTATGAACTTTGAAGCAACAAAGGAAAGTTTGAAGAGATTTGGTGAAGAGCTTCAAACTAAAACTGCAAAGAAGCTAAAGTTTGATGATGAAGGTACTCAACCAACAGAGGAGAAGATTGAAGAAGACAAAGATGATAAGCCAACCAAGAAGACTGGAAAGAGGAGAAAACAGATAGCAAGGAAAGGATTCCATACAGACCATGATAAGGATGAATCTGAAGATTCAGATGAAGCTAATGAAAAAGATGATTCTACTTCAGGTACTAAAATTCCCATTAATCCTGTTCCTGTAGCTACAAAATCACCCAGTATAGCCAATTACAAGATCATTAAGCAAGGAAGGAAAGGTGTATACCAGATTGTAAGGGAGAATGGAACTGATATGGTATACATAAGCTTTAGAGCAATGCTGACTGACATATCAAGAGATGATCTTACAGAGCTATACAGGATTGTCATGAAGAAACATGGTATGAATGAGCCAGAGGATGAATTTGAAAAGGTACTTTGGGAATACTTGAAGAACATGTTTGAAGAACCCCTTAGTACAGATTCAATTTGGAGTTTGCCAGGTCAACAAAGGATAATTTGTTGGAGATACTATGATGCTTGCAGAGTACATTGTTTGAACTTGGAGTCTGCAGATGTTTATATGCTAATAGAGAGAAAGTATCCTTTGTCTGCTGAAGTGTGCAAAGTTATGTTGGACAAGAAACTTCAAGGAGGAAAACCAGATGAGGATTGTTATAAGCTTTTGAAAATGATGGAGAAGCAAGCCGGTATTAGAAAATAATAGAGATTGATGAGTTAGCAATCTAGAATGGAGATGAGGAGAACAACACTTGGTGGAGGTGCTATGCACTAACACAACAAATGGTTATCAGTCCACCATGTCTAATAGACACAAGGATTGGCTAGTCCAGGAGCAAACGGCTCTTGGTAAAGACTTCTCAAATCCGTTTTATGGTTGACAACTTGCCAATAAGTTGTATGGTTTTCAACTCACCATATCTATGTTAGTGAAGAGTTGGCTAGCCCACAAGTTTATGGATTGTGGTAAAGGCTGTGGAAAAACCATAACTAGTCCATGAGATTATGGCTTATGGTAAAGACAAATTGCAAATCCATATTAGATGGTTGACACTTTACCAAAAAGTGGATGGTACATCAACTCACCAAGTTTCATGTACAAAGAGTTGATATGGTAATCAATCCACCATGGAATTTACCTTTTCTAGGTGCCAAAGGATTGACTAGCCCTGAGCAAACGGCTACAGGTAAAGGCATATCAAATCCGTTCATGGCTATAATGGTTTGCCAAAAACCATATGGTATTCAACTCACCAATGTTTCACGTACTGAGAGTTGAAATGGTTTTCAGTCGACCATGGACATGCACCTTTCTGGTGGCCAAAGGACTGGCTACTCCAGAGTTAATGGCTAACTGGTAAAGAGACATCAAATCCATTTAAAGTTTTAATGATTCACCTCTCACAGGAGTTAACACACCTGGAAGTGATGAGAATAGTCTGAAACTATATGATTTGATGTACATATAGTCAATGTAGTTGTTTAAGTGTTGCTGATATAAAGTATTGCTGAAAAGTTTTGAAGAATAGTTGCTGCAAAGATTAAAAAGAGATGATTTGCAGAATTGCAGCTCAAGAATAATTTGAAGAGTTTTGTTTACAACATCCTCAGGAAGCTCAAATTGAAGACACTTGAAGAAACTTGAAGTTCACAAGTGAAGATCAAGTTAGGGGAGGATTGTTGGGAAATATATTGTAAAAGACTTAATACTGGTAGTATAACAGTTAAGTCTGGTAGTATTAGTTAGTTCTGGCAGTACTAATATTAAGTCTGGCAGTATTATAGTTAGTACTGGTAGAATGGCAGTACTATAGTTAATACTGGTTGTGTTTAGTTAAGTCTGTTTATATAACAGAATAGTGATAATAGTTATCTTAGAGATATCTTAGGAGATATCTTAGGAAAGGATATGCATTATCCTTTCACACGTTTTGTATAGCCTTTTAGGGTTTCCTTGGTGTATAAAAGGAACCCTATGGCATAGAGTTTGATATAACAAATAGTAGCATTGAAGCTTAATAGAAATCAATAGCAAAGTTAGTATTATATTGTGTTCTTCTTAATACTTGTGTTAAGATTCCGCATTAACACTTGGTATTCGTAGTCAGTGTCTCTCATATAGTTGATTTGGATTTATTCAAGTTAGCTATTGTCTTACAAAGGCTAGATAGATCCAAAACCAAGGACCTACAACGTCAAAACGGAATTCTTAAATGGCGAGCTTAAAGAAGAGGTCTACGTTTCTTAACCAGAAGGATTTGTTGATTAGGACAACCCATCACATGTGTACAAGCTTAAAAAGGCTCTTTATGGTCTCAAACAAGCACTACGCGCATAGTATGACATGCTGTCAAGTTTCCTCAGTTCACAACATTTATCTAAAGGTGTAGTGGATCTAACACCCTTCACACGAAAAGCGGGAAATGAATTATTACTAGTAGAAATTTATGTTGACGATATAATATTTGCATCCACTAATACTGTTATGTGTAATAAGTTTGCTAATATGATGACCACTAAGTTCAAGATGTAGATGATAGGGGAAAATGTCATTCTTTTTAGGATTACAAATTTCTCAAAGTCTTAGAGGCATCTTCCTAAATCAGTCAAAATATGCTTCTGAAATAATTAAAAAATATGGTATGCTAACTAGTGATTCTGTAGACCCACCTATGGTGGAAAAGAATAAACTGGATGAAGATCTCAGGGGACACCATTTGATGCTACACTTTAGCATGGCATGATTGGATCCCTCATGTATCTGACATCCAGTAGACCCGAACTTATTTATGCAGTCTGCTTATGTGCCTGGTATCAGGCAAAGCCTACCGAAAAGTACTTAAATGCGGTTAAATGGATCTTTTGATGACTAAAGGGAACCATTCACATAGGTCTCTGGTACTTGAAGGATACCGGTATGTCTCTAACAACATATACAGATGCAGATCACGCGGGGTGTCAGGAAACTAGACGCAGTACATCAGGAAGCGCTCAATTCTTAGGTGATAAACTTGTTAGCTGGTCTTCCAAGAAGCAAAAGAGAACTGTGATCTCGAGTACAGAGGCGGAATATATTGCCTTATCTGGGTGTTGTGCTCAAATCCTATGGATGCGTTCACAGCTAACAGATTATGGTTTTCAATTCAATAAGATTCCTCTGTACTGCGACAACAAAAGTGCGATTGCTCTATGCTGCAACAACGTTCAACACTCAAGAGCTAAGCACATCGATGTACGATACCATTTTATAAAGGAGTTGTTGTAGAATGGAATTGTGGAACTCTACTTTCTTCGAATAGAATATCAACTGGCTGACATCTTTACCAAACCCTTGCCAAGAGAAAGATTCAATTTCTTGATCGAGAAGCTAGGCATGAGAATCATGTCTCCGGAAACGCTAAAACATCTGACAGAGGAAGAGAACGAGTAAAGGTGGTTACTCGCGGTATATCCTGTATCATATGTACATAAGAAAACATAAAAACACAAAAATATTTTTCTTTTATATAAATTTTTCAAAAAGAAAATTAAAAATTAAAAAATCAGAAAAATATAAAAATATGTATCTCTGGCATGTCTTCTGAAAATCGATAACATTTACGGCCTTAGAAATGTCATTTAATAATGATATGGAGGAGAGCTTTAAATTAAGTTCGAGCAAAGTTCAGGCACAGCAAGAGAGGTCTGCGCGACAGGAGAGAAAGGCAGAGAGCAGGAAAGGGAGAGGTGGGAGGGAGCAGCAGGGGGCGAGAGCAGAGAAGAGCAGGGAGCGCGGAACCAGCAGACAGAAAGAAGGAGGGTGAAGCAGGGCAAGAGGAGGAGGGAGGAGCGCAGGAAGAGGGGGGGAGCATAAGCAAGAGCAGGGGGGGCCAAGGAAGGGCAGGGTCAGAAGGAGGGAGCACAGGCAGGCAGAGGGACACAGGGGAGGGCAGAGGCAGCAGGGACAGCAAGGAGACAGCAAGAGAGCGGGCAGGGGAGAGAGTGGCAGGGGGCACCCGAGGTCAGGACAGCAGTCAGCAGCAGGGCAGAGGGAGAGGGAGTCAGGAGGCAGAAAGTAGCAGCACAGGGGAGCCAGAGGCAGCCAGGCAGCGAGAGGGTCAGGCAGAGCAGGAGAGGCGCAAGGAGAGAGGGAGGAGCAGAGAAGGAGAGAAAGGGCTGAGAGCCAGAAAGGAGAGGCAGACCAAGGCAGCAGAGCAGGTCAGAGGAAGCAAAGGCAGAAGAGAAACAGACAAGTAGCAGTGGGAGGAGCAGGAGCACAGGCAGAGCAGGAGAAGAGGGCCCAGAAGAGAGCAGAGCAGGAGAGAAGCAGAAGGAAGGCAGCAGACAAGGAGGCAGCCGCGGCAAGCAAGAGAGTGGAGCAGGGAGAAGGGAGAGGGAGGGGCAGGGAGACAGGGGAGCAGGGGCAACAGGGAGGAAAGAGAGAACATCATCACAGCAGGCAAGGAGCAGCAAGGAAGAACACAAGCAGGTGGGTCCAGCAAGGAAAGGCAGGCAGAGGGAACAGGGGACAGACAAGAGCAAGTGAGCCTAGAGGATCAGGCAGAAGAGCAGGGCACAGGAGGAGCACAGGGAGGGGCAGAGCACAGGATGGCAGAGGGCAGAAAATGACAGGAGCCATGGGAGAGGATCAGGCAGCGGAGCCACGAAGGGGGAGGAGGTAGCAGGTAGGGGCAAGCAGACAGGAGCAGAGCGCAGGGCAGCATCACATGGGCAGAGAGGGAAGAGGGGGGCAACGAGCCATAGGGGCAGAGCAAGAGAGAGAGCAGTTCAGGGGGGAGCAGGGGACAGGAGGAGTTCAGAGGAGGACAGGGGAGCAGGGCAGGCAGCAGCACGCGGCACCGGGAGGAGGCCAGGGCACAGGACAACAGCACGTCAGCAAGGCAGCAGAGGGGCAGGGAGGGGAAGACAGAGAAGCACAGCAGGCAGGGAGAAAGGAGAGAGGAGGACAGACACAGTCACCAAGGAAGGAGCAGAGCAGTCAGAGGGACAAGAAGGATCAGAGGAGAGGAACAGGAGGAGGTGAGTGCCAGCGGAGCGAGCAGAAAAAGCAGCAAAATACAACAGCAGAGTGCGAGCGAGAGGCAGCAGACGCAGGGCAGAGAGAGGGTCAGAGAGCGAGGCGGTACAGTGGGAAGAGCACAAAGAGCAGGGGGCAGAAGAGGCAGGAAGCACAAGGAGCATAGAGGAGAGAGGGGGTAGGAAGAGGACGAGGAGCCAGAGAGGCGCAGCAGGGGAGCAGAAAAAGCAGGCAAGGCAGCAGAGAGGGGGTCAGAACATCAGGAGCAGAGACAGCAAGCAGCAAGGAAGCACAGCACAGGGCAGGACAGGGGAGCAAGGAGGGGAACAGGAGAAGAAAGTGATGTGAGCAGCAGCAGAGCAAGCAGAGCAGAGGCAGACAGAGGAGCAGACAAGAAGAAGAGGCAGACACAATGGAGGGAGCAACAGAAGAGTCAGAAGAAGAAGAGAGAAAAAAGTGACGAGAGGCACAACAGTCACAGGGCAGGGCAGGGGAAAGGAGAGCCAGAGAGGGAAGGGCACCAGGGAGGCAGACACAAAGCAGTCTCAGAGGAAGAGGGGAGAGAGGGAGGAGGAAGCAGCAGCAGAGCAACAGTCAGGAGAGCAGGGGGCAGCAAGTCAAGGAGCAGCAGAACAGAGAGAGAGCACAGGCAAGAGGCAGGCAGGCGGGAGGGAAGGAGCAGGGGGCAGGCAGGGCAGGGAGAACAGGGAAAGCGAAGCGAGTCAAGCTAAAGAGCAGCATGACAGACAGTCAGAGGAGGAACAGCAAGCAGTAGAGGAACAGGGACAGAGAGGGGAACAGAGGCGCAAAGACAGAGGGGTCACAGGGAGGGGAGGGAGCAGAGGAGGCAGGGAAAGTCAGGGGCAGCAGCAGGAGAGGGAGCCAGAGCAGGAAGGGTTCAGAAGCAGGGGGCAGCAGAGGGCCGAGCAGCAAGCAGAGGGAGGGGCAGGAAACAGAAGAGGAGGGGCAGGAGGGGTGGAGAGGCAGCAGCAGGTAGGCAGAAGGAGTCAGGAGCAGCAGAGGAATGGGGAGTGGGAGCAGGCAAGGAGAGGAGCAAAAGCAGAAGTAGCAGGTGAGAGGGAGCAGGAAGGGCAAGGGGGGGAGGGGAGGAGAGGAGACCAAGAGACAGAAGGAGCACAGGCAGGAGGGAGAACAGAGGGAGAAATGGGGAGAAGTACTCAAGAGGAGAGCAGAGGAGAGCAGTGGAGGCACGAGCGCGCAGAGCCAGTGGGCAGAGAGGCAGGCCAAAAAAGCAGGAGGACAAGGAGAGTCAGAGGGGGAGAAGCAACAGAGGAGCTGGACAGCCAAACAGAGGGAGCAGGCAGGGGAGGGGCAGCCAGCAGCAGGGAAAGGAAGGAGGAGACAGAATGAAGGCGAGGCAAGGAACACGAGGCCAGAATGCGAAGGTAGGGAAGAGGGCACAAAGAGCGGGTCGGAGACAGAGAGGAGCAGAGGGATGGAACACAGTCAAGCAAGCAGACAGAGGGCAGAGCAGCAGAGGCGCAGAGGAGATAGAACTGGGGGGAGTGAGAGCAGAGGGCGACAGAAGGAGAGAGCAGCAGGGCAGAGACAGGCACAGCAGGCAGACAGGGGGGTCAGGCAGGCAGAGCAGCAACAGTGGGGCAGCACAGAATGCAAGAGGGCAGGACAGGAGAAGAGCAGAGCACAGAGTCAGGTCAGCATCCAGCATTTCAGGAGGGTGGAGAGGGAAAGGAGCAGCAGCAGCAGACATGAAACAGGGGGAGCAGAGGCAGACAGAGGAGCAGGGGGGAGAGGGCACACAGGCAGGAGCCACCCAGCACTACAGGGAAGGTCAGGGGAACTGATAGACAGGGCAAGAGCAGGCAGGAATGAAGGCACGAGAGGAGTGTCACAGCCCAGAGGAGAAACAAGAGAGCAGGACAGAGGTGGCAGAGGCGAGAAAGAAGGCAAGCAAGGAAAGAGAGGAGGGGGCAGCAGGCAAGCAGGAACACCAGCAAGGAAGGAGAGCAGGGAGGCGCAGAGTCAACGTGAAGTGCAGCAGAAGTCAAGAGGGCAGAGCACATGCAGGGGCCAGGAGGTCAAGAGAGTAGCAAGAAGAAGAGAGGAGGCAGGGAGTAGCCAGCAGAGAGGAAGAAGAGCAGTGCAACAAAAAGGGAGGAGATTCAGAGGGGCAAAGCAGAAAGAGAGGCTGGGACAGAGACAGACAGAGGACAAGAGCAAGCAAGAAGAGCGCAGACAAGGGCAGGCACACAAGGGGGGGGAGGGGAGGCAGCAGGGCAAGGCACAGGCGTTCAGGGCAGGCAGGTCAGGGAGGGGAGGGGAGAGGAGGGGGAGGAGGCAGTCAGGCAGAGCAGAGAGGCAGAAGACAGAGCAGCAAGACAAGGGGCAAGGCAAGAGAGGGGGGCAGCAGAAGCAAAGGCAAGCAGGGGGAGTTCAGCAGTCAAGGGCAGCAGTTCAGGCAGAACAAGCAGAGAAGAAAGAGCAGAGGGGGAGGCGGAAGGAGAAGCGCGGGGCAAGCAGAGAGCAGAAAGCTGACACAGCAGGAGAGGAGGGGCAGCGCGCGCGGAGAACAAGGGAGGCATGAATGAAGCAGAGGCACAAGCCAGAAGAAGAAAGGAGTGAAAGGAAGGCAGCAGAGGCAGGTGCAAGAGAGGAGTCAGAGGAGAGAGAGCAGCAGAGGCAGGGAGAAGAGAGCAGTCAAGCAGGGGAAGGCAGAGGGCAGGCAGGGAGCAGGGCAGAGCACAGAGGACAGAGGGGGCAGAGCAGAAGGTCAGGGAAGGGGACAGCAGCAAGCAGAGACAGGCAGGCAGGGAGCCCCAAGGGGAGAAGGTCGCAGGAGGGAGGCAGCAGAGCGATGACAGGAGATAGTGGCAAGGAGGAGCAGAGGAGGGCAGCAGAGAGAGGGGCCAGGAGGCGGAGGGCTAGAGGAGAAGGAGCAGCCGAGGGAGCAGCAGCAAGGCCCAAGCCACTGAGAGCACTCCACGTTCAGTAGCATGCAGGGAGCAGCAGAGGAGGTCACAGAGAGTCGCAGAGCAAGGAGACAGGCAAGAGAAGAGAAGCGGAGGAGAGACAGGGGTCAGACAAAAAGGCAGCAGAGGACAGGGAGAGAGCCAAAAAGTGAGGAGGGCAGGAGGCAGGAGAGAGATGAAAGCCAGAGACAACAGCAGGAGCGCAAAGAGAGCCAGTGCAGGGCAGAAGCAGGAGGGAGACAGCAGAGGGGAACAAGACACAGGGGGCAGATGGTGGGGCTGAGGAGGAGAGAGCAGAGTCAGCGAGGAGAGGAGACTAGAAGGAGAAGGAAGGAGCGCAGGAGGGGGAGAGGGAGGCAAAGGCAGGCAGAGGGGCAGCAGGGCAGGGCAAGAGGTAGGAGCAAGGGCAGAGGAGTCAGGGACAGAGCAGCAGAGAGAGGAGCAGAACAGAGCAGAGAAGGACAGAAAAGAGGACAGAGAGGAGAGGAGGGCAGGGGGCAGGCAGAGAGCACAGGGATGAGCAAGGAAGGACAGTCAGGGGGGAGAAGCATCACAGGGGGGAGAGAAGAACAAGGGCAGAGCAGGGAAGGAGAGAGGGAAAGAATTCAGAGAGAGGGGAGGCAGGGGGGCAAATAGGGTTCAGGGCACCAGCAAGGGGAGCAGCAGGAGAAGTCCAGGGAGGCACAGCAAGAGAGGGCAGAGGATAGAGAGCAGGGTCAGAGCAGGAAAGAGCAAGGGGCAGTCAGGAGCAGCAGGCAGGGGATTCAGGGGAAAGGCAGCAGCCAGCAAGACAGAGGGGAAGGAACCAGCACGAGAGAAGAGGAGCACACAGAGAGCAGGGCAGGAGCAGATGTCAGCAGGCTGCGGGCAGAAGGACAAGCAAGCAGGGAGCAGAACGAGCAGGCACGGGGGGGAGAAGAAGGAGGCAAGTCAGAACCGAGGAGAGAGCAAGCAAAGCAGGGGGACAGACAGGGGTCAGCAAAAGACTCAGAGCATTTCAGAAGGGCAAGGCAAAAGAGGGTCCTGAAGGGGCACAGGAGTAGCAGAGCAGCAGCAAGCAGTAGCAGAGGGTGAAGAGAGGAAGGGAGAAATGCAGCAGGGGGGAGGAGGAAGAGAGAGGTCAGAGGGGGGAGGAGAGCAGGGCAGCATGAAAAGAGAGAGGAGAGGCCAAGACCAGCAGAGGGGAGCAGAGCAAGGAGAAGTCAGAAGCCAGGAAAGAGAAAGAGGAAGTTTCACAGAGAGGGGAGGAGGAGGAGAAGCAGGCAGGAGGGAGGAAGGATCGAGTACAAAGGCTGAATATATTGCCTTATCTAGGTGTTGTGCTCAAATCCTATGGATGCGTTCACAGCTAACAGATTATGGCTTTCAATTCAATAAGATTCCTCTGTACTGCGACAACAAGAGTGCGATTGCTCTATGCTGCAACAATGTTCAACACTCACGAGCCAAGCACATCGATGTTCGCTACCATTTTATAAAGGAGCAAGTGGAGAATGGAATCGTGGAGCTATACTTTGTCCGGACTGAATACCAACTGGCTGACATCTTCACCAAACCTTTGCCAAGAGAAAGATTCAACTTCTTGATCGAAAAGCTCGGTATGAGAAGCATGTCTCCGGAAACGTTGAAACGTCTGGCAGAGGAAACGGACGAGTGATGGTGGTAACTCATATCCTGTATCATATGTACATAAGAAAACATAAAAACACAAAAATATTTTTCTTTTATATAAATTTTTCAAAAAGAAAATTAAAAATTAAAAAATCAGAAAAATATAAAAATATGTATCTCTGGCATGTCTTCTGAAAATCGATAACATTTACGGCCTTAGAAATGTCATTTAATAATGATACGAGGCTGTAAATGAAGTTCGAGCAGAAGTTCAGAAGCTTTTAAAACATGCCAAAAATGGCTTGCTATTATTTCAGATAGCAACCCGATCATCATCTTCAAGGCAAGTATTTTTTTTAAAAACTTGACCTCTCGACGGGAATTTATTCTTGGGCATGGTCGACTTTATGACCATGCAAAGGCTTGTGTTTACTTTGCAACACAACCCGTGCTTCCTTTATACATATTAGTGTACGTGTCAGTGCATTTATTTGTCAAAATTAGAGAAATCTTATTTTTATTGGTAAAAATTTGTCTTCATCATGAATCAGTGTTATTTGTAATCTCAAAAAGATTTTCAAATACAATTCGACCGCTCAAACAATGACAACAGCTCTTTAAATAGAAAATGAGTCATTACTTAAGGGGGAGAAATCGTCATCGAATAATTTTTTAAAACGGTCTTTATATCATCACTATTGTGTAAGGAAAAATACAGACATTCGGTACTTAATTGACTTTGGTGTTACGGTTTCGAATTAGTTGTGTACTTTGGATATTTGGGCTTTATACATCAAGACTGCTTGATGCGGCTTGCACATCTGCTTTGAATCTACTCAAGAAAGGATTGCTGGTTTGGGGGGGAAGTTAAGACAACTTCCAAAAGGAGATTATCGAGACGGACTACAGATTGCTGACATGGACAAAATGACTTTGTCATTTTCGGTTTGAACATTTTCAGGTCCTGTCTCATACATAATCTTTTGAATATATAAATGAATAGTGTAGACCAATATTAGGCAAATATCGTGTTTGAGTATGAATTTTCAAGAATTTCTTTAGTAAATTCAAAAAAATTCAAATTAACGTACTCAAACACCATATAATTCCGTCATAATTTGAGGGGAGCATTAAAATGTTCCAATAATACGGCTTATTAATGTAACACCCCCTAAAATCATACAACGCAGCGGAATACCACATGGGGTGCTACTTCATAATACACAGCGCTAGATACAAGAGAACGACCTCTAAATGTGTCGTTTGTAAAACAATCTCGTTGATTTTCTGAAATCAAAATAATAGTTGTCCCATAATTGCATCACCATGAAAAACTTGAATGTAAAGACTCCAATGCACATCAAATAATCCAAGCATCTAATTCACCTAAGAAAAACATGCTTAAAAGTGTCAACATTAAAGTTGGTGAGTTCATAGGTTTCTGTAAATATAAACGTTAGTTCCAATAAATGTATCTGCCCACTGTATCATTACAGTGTCATATAAAAACGTTTAGTGACTACTGTCTCCCACAAGTATCAAAAATAATTGGTGTGACCATTTAAATCTTTAAACGTCCTTCAAAATGTACATTATAAATAAGTTGGATGCACAAATATCCAAAGTGTTGAGTATTGCCACTTTATTCAAGTGTAGTTATAAACCATGATTACCATTACTCTAAGTCATGAACTGCGCACTGTAGACTTTGTATGAATGCACTTTATTAATAGGCACAAGTGATTTGTATTTCCAACCTAATCAAGGTCACCATAATTGCCGAGTCCACCTTATTCAAGGCACCCTATGGTTTTCCACCTTATTCAAGGCACCATAATTGCTTTCCACCTTATTCAAGGCACCCTATGGCTTTCTACCTTATTCAAGGCACCATAATTGTAATTCACCACTCTTAAATACGAGACATGTTCTATAACGTTACGTTTGCCGAGTGAAAGCTAGTCACTCCGAAACGGGGATTGAGCACCAATTACTCTCATCAGAATCCTCACTTTAACAACAATTCGCGGCACACCCTCCAAGTGATTTACATTCATGCAACCTAAGCATAATCACGTAATCATTCAAATGAAGTCAAGAGTATGTGTATTATGTCTCCAAAAGTAAACCATTTATTGTATAAATCAATTTGTAAAACAATCAAGTAAAATTATAATTTTCAAACAAGCATGTTCTCACCCCAACGCCTTGTAAATCAATAATTGTAAAACGTGGGGCAATGAACTCACCTTGATCAAAGACCACGATCAAATAATCCAAAAAATAAAAAATTCCAAACAACCGAAAAAAAATCTGTCAACGATCTCGGCACGACCCAGATAATTATGTCGCTCTATTATAATACATGTATTAAATACGATCAACGATGCGTACATCGTAACGACGAAAATCATACATATTTTAATATGTATACATACATATATACATGTGATGAGAAATCCACTTGCGCGTCTTTAAACCTTAACCCTTTAGTTATAGTTATATGAAATCGTGTATATTATTCCGTTCAATCATATCCCCAGCTTCATGTGAATATTTACCGAAAGTTACTATTTTTAGACTCTTCGTTTTTAGAACCGAACAGGGGTCTTAAATATAATTAATTGAAATAATAGATCAACCGACCTTTAGTTTTGACCCGCTATGTCTTAATTTTTAAAACAGACAATCCTCGCGGCAAAGTAAAATGTCATTACGAACAACTTTCATGTTTCGCCGAAAGGCTGAAACGGACTCGAAAGTGCTCAAATCGTTTAATTAATAAATCTGCCATTTTTAATATATATTAAAAATAACCTATTTTTCTACTAAAGTGTATATTTCGATTTCGTTCCAGTTTCTTCGTTATTGGGAGTTAGAAGTCCCGTTTTATATCAAAACGTCCGTAAAAATATAATTTGTTATATTTTGTAAACCAAAGTCTGACTTTTCAAAGTCTCGAATCCCGAATCACGTGTTCCATTTTCTGCTCTTAATTATACGTTACAAAACGCGCCAAAGTCCGTTTTTAGTTCAAAACTCGTCTAAAATGTGTCTCTCATGGCTTATAGCTTAATATCAATCCCGTTTTAATATTAATACATATTATATTTAGACGTGGCAAGTTTCATTAGATTTTCATCACATATAACCAATTGATAATATAACGAAATAATCGAATTAATTATGGTGCAAAACAAAACGCACCCTTTTTGTGTCTGATTATCAAACCAAACGAATCCCCGGCTGTCCCGGCTGTTTGACAGCCAAACACACGCACTCGACCCGGCTGATGGACAGCCAAACGCACCCTCGTGCATATTATAACCCAAAGATGCACCCTAATCTATTGTTATCCTTAAAACCAAACAAACCTTTAAGTTGTTTCGGTTAAGCCAAACGCACCCTTGTGCGTGGCTGTTAAGCCAAACGCACCCTTAGGCTGTTTTGACAGCCAAACGCCCCCTTTGTGGTTGTTTTATAATAAAACCAACGCACCTTTGGTTGGTGGTGACTGCCAAACACACCATTGTGGTGGTGGCAGCCAACCAACCCGCACCCTACACGGTGTTATAACACCAAATGCACCCTAATCTATACCAAACCAAACGCACCCTAACTGTGGTGAAACCACAGCCAACAAACACCTCCCCCCCCCTATGCAGCCCCTGCTGCTGCTACAACACCCAACGCACCCTAATGGTGGTGGCCGCCACCCACACGCACCCTACGGTGGTGGCTGCCACCTCACCAAACGCACCCTTGTGGTGCCGAGACTGCCAAACGCACCCTTTCGGGGTGGCTGACCCGAAACTCAAACGCACCCCTTTCCGGTGAGAACACAAACCAAACGCACCCATGTCGGTGGCTGTCCAAAACAAACACCCTTGTGGTGTTAACATTTAAACCGAACGCACCCTTTTCTTATGAAATAAAACCATACGCAGGCTGCTGAACCACCAAACGAACACCCTTTTTGGGTTCTTATACCAAAACGCACCCTATGTGGGTGATACAAAACCAAACCAACGCGCCCCCTTGGTGCTGTTAAGACGGACCAGACGCACCCTTGGCGGTATAACAAAACCGGACGCACCCCTTTCGGTTATTTTATAACCAAACGCAGCCTTGCTGCTGTCATAAAACCCGACGCACCCTTGGTGGTGTTTATCAGCAAGCAACCGCACCCTTAGTGATGAATATAACAGAAACCAAACGCACCCTTGGTGCGAATATGTAAACCAACCGCACCCTAGGTGCTGTGTGACAGCCACCCGAACCAAACCACCTTCGTGGTGGTTCTCGCCACAGAAACAAACGCCCCCTTTGTGGTTGCGTCATGATGATGATAATGACGTGACGATGAGGGTGACGGTGGTGGTGTTATGGTGGATGTGGGGCTGTGATGATGATGATACCGTGGTGGTGGTGGGCGCGAGCTGAGACAACCGAAGGGGGAGAGGAGACCGCGAGTAAGGGCGAGTGATTATGGGGATCGGGTAGATCGAGCGAAGATAAGGCTTTTTGGTGCTCGCCGGAAAACTCACCGGAAAACTTTTCCGGCGGTGGTTGGTGGTGGGTGGGGAGAGAGATGACATAGGTGTGTGTGTGTGTTTATTTGTTATAAATGAAAAAGATATATAAAACTTTTATATATATATATAAAAGTTTAATAATGAAATAGAAATTTAATAATAGTTTAGGGTTCATTTTGTAACTTTTTAATATAGTTTTGATAACTATCGGTTCGAGACTCGTTTGAGCGACTTAACGGATGAATCAACGCACGAAACTTGCGCCATTGTTTTCCAAATCATTTTTCTGATAAAAATGAGTATTTATTTGATAGTATTTCACAAATATTTTCATAATATTTATAAAAATATTCGTTATTAATATTCGTTATTTATTTAATGAACCGGTTGCGTCTCGTCCGAAATAGAAAAGAAAAAAATGAATTTCAACTCGAATATTCGCGTTCTCAACAAACGCTTTTAATTAAAATGCTAAGTATTTTATTAAATATTTTTATTTAATAAAACGTGATAATTAAATATAATTTAATTAATTTTCCCGCTTCTAAATCTTGCGAGGGCATTTCAGTCACCTTCTGACTGTTTTCGGGTCTCGGTCAAAACTAAAGAGTTGTCAGGAATATCATTCCACATCAAATTGCTTTAGAGTCCGAGTCGTGAAAACGTGATTTAGATGGTCGTTCTTATAAGTCAAGCCAGACCCTAAAAGCCAAAGGGTAAAATCGTCATTCGAAATTTCGAAAATTCTCGGATGTTACAATTAATAATTAGACATTTTTTCCCTGAAACCATTAATATTTGAATCAATTGATATCCAAAATATCAAGAGATTTGACATTTTTGATAAGGGGAGAAAATGTGTCTAAAATATATGGCTAAAGATGTGATTTTAAAGGACTCAAGGGCAAGATTCATCCTTTATGTGCTAAACATTTTTGAATATCGATGCACATGCTGAGGAGGAGCATTACAAATGGTTTTAAGGCTGTGAATGATACCAAAAGACCAACCATGTTTGTAATTACTTGGAGTTATAAGGTGGATAGGACTAGGTATTCGTTCCCATGATCTAGCCAGAACCGAAGGGATCTACCCAGGGACATTCCACTAGTTAGTGTAGAAGTCCATAGGTATGATATAAAAAAAGGAGTAAAAGTAAGAATTAGAGAAGAGTGCCGACTGAGATGGAGCTAGTACTGGAACAAACCCAACAAGGTACTAGTTATGAAGTCTCGGTAAGCACTGAAGGGGTTGAAGAATTAAAAGGAAAAGTTAAGATAAATGGTGAAAAGAAAGAAGCCCTTCTTACACTTAGGCATAAACCAGGTCAATACATCTGATGTCAGAATCACAAAGATGATTGCTAACATTGAAGACTGATATTATGAACCCAGTGATGCAATACATAACCCTCCCTAGTCACTCAAAATCTCTTAAAAGATTTTTGTTTCATTTTTCATGGAGATTAAACACATTTCTATTGACTTTATCACTCCAAGTTAGTTGGTATTGAAAAGGTGGCAGTCTACTCCAGCCTCCGTTTACTAAAACCAAATGTGCACTATTAAGTCTAGATCCAAAAGAGATAATCGATAAATCTCATTAGAACACTTATCCAAAATCTGCTTTCTAATTCACACAATATGAAAAACAAGAAATATATATCAAGAGTCCTACGCATCATCCTTGTGATTTTGCCAGAACATCTGAGTGATACTTAAGTAGTCACGGTGAAGATGGAAATCCTGCTTGAGCCAACGTCAAACAAGCTCTTGGTAGGTTGTGAGATCCGACACGGATCGAACTGGTGACAAAGTGTTAAAGTTAAAGAATATCAAGAAAGATGGTTACACACGCTTTCAACATCAAGAACAGTATGAGAATGTCGGTTCAGAAGTCACAAGATTACAAGAAGGCAAAAGATCATAAAATAATGAGAAGAGATTATGCTTGGTTGATGATCTCAAAGAAGCTCAAATTCACATTCAAGTCAAGCCTATCAGAACAAGCTCAAGCCTAAAGTCAAAGATCACTATGCCATAGTCACAAGATGAAGTCAAGAAAACAAATCTGCGAGCACAAGACTGAAGATAAAGCATAGTATACTAGGTTTAAGTTTTTGTAAAATGGAGTGACCTCCCTTAGGGGGAGATTGTTAGGAATACGAAAAGTATCGGTCACTTCCTTTATATCGTTAGATAGCTCGTAAAGTAATATTTAGAAACTTACTAGGCTAGATAAGCAAAAGCCCATGGACCAAAGCCTATAGCCGGCCTAATGTAAGTATATAAACCCTTTCCATGCTATGGAAAGGGTGTTGGTTGTTCATTTGTTTCACATAGTAATCTAACATTTCTTCTTTTCTTTCTCTCTCTAAGTGTTCATCCAATCACCTCTCTTTCTCTCTCTAAACTTTACATAGAATCCATACCTTGTATATGTTAAGATATTCTACACTGTGGTCTTTTAAATACCTAGACAACGGGAGCGAGCCGTCATGAATCGGTAGCCTATTTCCCCGAAACACTGACAAAACCTCGATGTGTACCTTACTTTCATCAGAAGGAATCTCTAAGAAGGGATTAAAAACTAAGAATCGCAAAAACCAAGGAACTTTATTTATTGAAAATTATTTTATTTCGTTTATTTAGCTGATGGGAACAAAAAGCCACAATTAACCTTTATGAGCTCTAAAGAGATCCAATTACTCCACGCTTAGCATCTAACTTATATTTAACTCTATCATTTTTCACTCTTTGCAAAAAATTGAAGTCTTGCAAACGCTTAGTCTCAAAAGTTAAAGGGAAAGATAGAGTGCAATACTCGGTCAAGTCAAAAATCTCTATTTCTAGCCTACGGGCCAACTTATTTTTACAAATTTTAATATCATTTTTTAATTCTTTTTTTTAATAATAAAATAAAACAATATATTAGTCAAAATAGGGTTGCGCGGGACACAGACAGGCACAGGTATGATCATTTCGATAGAAACCCCCCCTTCCCCCACACTTAGAACTAAACATTGGCCACAATGTTCAAAAATGTTAGGTTTTACCCCCACACTTAGGAACGAAAAAGGAAAATGCAAAAAATTCTAAGTGTGAAAGGGGAAACAATATATATATGATCAGGATAGAGGATTTCCCTAGATATAATCAAGTGAATGATCGAAGATCGAGTGATTGGAGGATTGAAAACAAGCATGGAGGTCTTCACGATCATAGGGAAATCTGCAAGTAAAACGGGTACCACAAAACACAACATGGCCGGATAGAAGCACTCCCACACACTTATTTATTACTACTATTAAACTACTATATTATTATTACTACTCGGATAAACACGGGTTGCCTCCTGAGAAGCGCTTGTTTTTATTGAGTCTCTAGCTTGACTCGCCCCGAATTTCTTTGTCTTTAGGGAGAACACAGATCAATGATTTAATCTTCAAAGAAATTTCACTAAAAATATCACGTTTATCGATCTTGAAATTATCATTCCGTAGATGTGGAGATTTTCTCGTGAAAGAGAGAACTTCGTCGTTAAGGAGGATCCCGGGATCAGAAAATTTATCTTCATTTCCGAAGGGAAATGATAGGAAAGTTTCAATCTCAGATGGATCAGAAAGGAAAAAAAGATCACTGATGAATTAAACAGGAGAAAAGTCATTCAATGAGAGAATATGAGATCTCTTAGAGTAAACTCCATTGATAAAGAGTATTTCGAGATCAAAAAATATATCCTTGTTTTCGAAAGGAAATGACACAAAAGGATCGATATCAGAAAAAGTAGAGTCACAATTGGGTAAGAGGAGACGTAAATCATTAAGCTCATGAATTGTAAGTTTCTTAGTTAATGTTTTAGATTTTAATTCCTTATCTTCCTTAATTCTACTCGATATATTTT
>BQNB010013935.1:2881-25902 GCA_026074375.1 Tanacetum coccineum
AAATAAAATTTAAAATAATGTTTTCTAAAAATGTGCAAATAATTTCGTCACTTAAATATCTCTAAAAGTGATAGAAGCTATGTTTCTATTAGTGACATCACATTTTAGATATGATTAATTTCATATATCACCTTACTTTCATAATTACTTTTATATATCATTTTACTTTCATGATTAATTTCATATACATTTAAAGCGCAAGTATTGGATGTATAATGTACAATATTTTTAATGCATATTTAAGTATATATGAAATTTTCAACTAAAAAAAAGGAGATGAAATTGCCCCTTTTAAATATAGAGTGAGTGACAGACACAAGGAGCATATTTATATATTATCATGTATGAACTCAATCAGAGGGAGTTTTTCGTACGGGCGTTATTAGGTTATGTCTCTCTCTTTTTTATACAAATGCGAGTCATATAGAAATTGTTTTGACGTACATATTCGGTTTATTTGCCTTAAATAATGGTATGGTTTAGGTAAGAATCAATGAATTGAATAAGATGAGATTTAAACAAAAAATCATAGTATTAAATTAACAAAAAATCAAATACAAAATACAAGTTGATTTCGAGATAAGATAAACTCAGTGTTGGGATTTTACATCTATTTAACCATTTAAATATATCACGAGTACGCAACGGAAAGTAAAACACGTATAGAACTTATAATTAACAAGAGATTGAAGATGTATACCTTTTAGCAATTAACGAAATCACCGTCTTCAATATATGCGTGTGTATAACACCACGCAAAACCACTAAGGATTAAAAGTATAATCCCTCTACTTCGTCACACACAATACGTTCTTAGCAAACAACGAAATATGCTAGTACTAGTAGTGGTTTAACCAAACGATAACCTTCGTCTTTGAATCAATCAACACATGAACAAAACCTTCACGTATGTGGTATAAAACCACAAAACCGAAACCCTAAAGGGTGTTCGGTTCGATCGCACGCCAAGAGAAGAAAACCAAAAACCCTAAAGGGTTGTGGGATTCGATTGTACAAAGAGAGAGCACCAAGGGATTTTTAGGGTTTAGGGATTTCAAGTTATGAGCTAATGAAAGCCCCTAGACCCCTATTTACACATCTCTTGGCTTGGAGAGCAAGCAAGCAATCCCACCTCCTCTTGGAGAGGGGTTCGGCCGACTATAAGGAAAGAGGGGGGAAACTGCAACTTTCTTTTTCTCGGTTTTTGCATATTAGTCCTTTAACTATTAACGACTAATATTTATTCTTGTTAAACTTTTAAGGATCGTTTGTTGAATCACTAATTAATATATTACTTTAATATATTAAAACGTTGTTCTACATATTAACGTGTGCGTCCCCGTAGGCTCGAATAAATTTCCGAACATATATAATTTATACGTGAACATATTCCAACAACATTTTGGGTAATGTATATATATTATATATAGGGATAACTTGGCTATAATTATTGTAGCCAATTGGCTACAATTCTCCTTTAAAAATACACTAAAAATGTCTTAGTGACCCACAAAAAAAACTCAAGGACCCATAAAATAACTTAGAGTCTCACAATTTATAGCACATATTGTAACCAATTAACTACATTGAAATGTAGCTAATATATTCCCATTATATAAATAGGTCAAAAATTTGTTTTAGTTTTGATTCTAACCCACGATATACATAACATGTGTCAACCAACTATCATTTGATGTTTCTACCTATTATATAAGGGTTTTTCTAACATGAGGTGGGGACACAGGCTGCGTGTCACAACCTGATTGGCCAGCAGTTATTGTTATTAATCATTATCATGCCCCACAAATAACTGTTGGCCAATCAGCCTGTGACACATAGCCTGATGTCCCCACCTTAACATGTGCCCCTGGGCACATGTTAGAAAAACCCATTATATAAAAGGAACTTCGTTTTTTTATTGTGTAGTCTTAAAAATTGCCACGTAAGAGCCAACAGTTAGACACTGTTGAGTTCTTGACTCTTGAGGGCAATCTCTGAAACAATTATCCATTTCTCATCATTCATACCATTTTATTTCACCCACTTCGTTTCTCTCAACCTCCAACATTGACTGTCCACTTGCCATTATCCGACGAATTCAGTTTCCGACGAAGGTAACACCGTCTTTCTTCTCCCTCATCAATTTTTATTTAGTTTGAATTTCTGAGTAGTGGTGGTAACGGCATGATGCATCTTTCGT
This sequence comes from Tanacetum coccineum, assembly GCA_026074375.1. Lineage (NCBI taxonomy): Eukaryota > Viridiplantae > Streptophyta > Magnoliopsida > Asterales > Asteraceae > Tanacetum > Tanacetum coccineum. The sequence continues at coordinate 5,082 of BQNB010013935.1, forward strand.
AACGGGAGCTACATCAGATTATGACAACCAAGATGATGCAGTATGTCTACCCCTTTTTTTTGCTTGCTTTGGTTCTCTCAAGATTCCTGTTTTAATGCATGAGAGGAATCTTTTGTGATGATGAAAAAGGGAAAGGAGCACAAACTGATAAACATATGGTTAGGTCAGTGGCTGGGTGTTTGTTTTATCATTTATGTTAAGTTTAAAGTTTAAACATATTGATTTGTTCTTTAGATTTCATATTTATTAACTTAGTTTATTTTTTCTCAGTTCAGAATGCTTTAGTTGAGGATGGTGTAGGCAAACTTGATCCAAGGATCAAATTACAAAGATGAATAAAGGATGGATTTATGTTTCTCTCACTGTAAGGTTCTGTAAAATTTTTGGTCAATTGGAAAATTCGGCAAGTGGGTTACGGTTATACGACAATTCTTAAGTTAGGCAATGTACTTAAATTTGTATGATAAAAAAATCACTCCAGTAGTATATTATTTACATCCCGTTCTTTGAATTACAATAGATTTTTTAGGAGATGATTTGTAACTTTTTCATTTAGTAAGCATTTTGGTACGGGTACTACTTTATGGTTATTGCATAACTTACACTAAGATCACAAAATTTACAAACATCTCGCCTAATTAGTTTTTGTACATTTAGCTGCTTGTTCTTTTTTTTACTCTTATTTTTCATTTTAAGTGATGCACAAATTATACACTACAACAAATTGGTCACTTCTTCACCCTTTTTTCTTCACACTTTATAATATGTGAACTTTTTTTTCACACTTATAAGTGTGCAAAAATTATTCACTTATAAGTGTGATAATCATCAAACTTTATAAAAAACTTGGCACTTCTAATGCGAAGAAGTATAAAAATACTTCACGCTTTTAAATGTGAAGCAAAATGTTCACGCTATAAAATGTGAACAAATATATACTTTGACTAATTTAGTTGAGATCTTCACTGTGAGGTTTTATTTAACAAATTGCAAACAAAATATATACCACACTCTGGCACACCTTACGGTTCACTTGCTCATATTTTTCCCTAAACAAACCCCAACTATTTTTTTCGATTTTCATTCCAACAAAAAAATTTATATCATCAATTTGTATGATTCGTTAAAATGCATATCATCAATTTGTTCCATAAACACAAATCTTAACCTGCTATAAACCTCACATTTTGATTTTGCAACTTCGACTAATCAATTGATTCGGTTTTTGATTGTTAATCGTGAGCTGAATTGAATCGAAGATCCGTATCTTATCGTCATTCATTATTTTTAGTGTTCATGTTGCGTTTTATCGGATGGATGTATTATTTACTGAAAATTGTGAATTAGGTGTTACATATGTGTTTGATGAAATGTCTATTAGTGAATTATACTTCAATAGTTTCTATAATGCGAATCAGGTGTTACATGTGGCTATTATATAAAGTCGAGGTAGTAGGGTGATGTTGCTAATACGTCATTTTTAATGATGATGTGTAGATAATGTAGAATGATTTGGTTGTGCACGTAATGTGTTTGATGAAATGTCTATTAGTGAATTATACTTGAATAGTTTCTTTCGTTACATTAGACTCTAATTGCTCGTTCAGTTTTTCTGGATGTTGTTAATTTTTGATTAAAAATTGGTGTTTACCGTGTGTTTTTTGTGTAAAATTATTTATTCAAAGTAACGAGTTGGCGTAAATTATCTACTGGTGTATGAAGATATAGGTCGTACTGCTCACTGTTATTAATTATTAGGATGAGCGATGTGACACGTTGCAGCTATTGATTAATTTTGGTTATGAGATTTTTTATTTTGCGCGTAAATAAGTAGAATGGTACAATGTTGTTTCCGTAATGTGAAAAAGTTGAGGAAAGTATTGTGTTGAAGGAGTTGAGGTTGAAGACAATGAGGTTTATGCATCGTCTCATTTGCAGAGTTGGTGAGAAAGGGAAGATGCATTCGAGTTTTTATGTTTTAGCGATGAAATTTAATGGATGTAATCACATTGACACATTAGTTATACATTAATATTACCATTTTGAACCCATCCACACCCATATTGACTCGTATTAAAATTACCATTTCAACATATCCAAAGCTTCTATTTTTGCACTGAACATCTTGTAATTTTTGTTGACTACTTGCCTATAATTTTTATTTTTCTCTCCAATTCGAAGGTAATTTGCCAAAGAAGTAGAATGCGCAGACACCGTTGATTTTATGTCAGCTCGAGGCCACCGAGAACCGAAAAACCAGAATGCATTGATCTGCTAAAATTCTGGTATGCTTGCTGATCCAAAAGAGGTAATCTTGTCAAGAACCAATTATACAGTAAAACAATGTGTCTCTCTTGCTTTGTAATTATTTGTATTGTTAGGCTCTTTAAACGTTTCTTGTTTGCATTCTAGTGATAAGCGTACAACGTTGACTTATCTGGACAACGAAGGTAAAATGTATAGAATCAGCAAGGGTGCTCCCGAACAGGTACTGTGACATTCTATAGTCAATAGGAAAACTTGACTTATTCCTTCCCTTTTTTTCCATTCCAAATCAAGGGGTTTGACCATTTGTCTACATGTATTCAAAAGTGGCAAATTGGGTGGTTCAGGTTGCATGAAACACTTCTAATTCATTATTAATTAAAAGTTGTGTTAAAAATTCTATTAATGAACAAATTAAAAGTTGTTTATTAAATTCTATTAATAAACAAATTCGAGCTTGTTGAAGAGACCCCTCAGTCCTGAAGCTTACTCAACTATTATTGAATACGTTGTGTGACGACCCTAAAAACACTGTGTTTATTGTTAGCGGAAGAGGGAAAAGCACGTTGAGCGAGTGGCTTTCACCATGTGATAGGCTTGGCCTAGCTGCTGGACATGGGTGTTACGTGAGGTATTAAAGCGTTGTCTTTAAATTAGAGGGTAAGATGGGTTGGTTGGGTAAAAGGTCAAAATGGGCCAGGCTGCTGTTGGTCATACTTACTGTAGTCAACACGGACCATGTGGGTTGGGTTGACCCGCTAACACTCGTTTAGTATAATTTATTCATTCATTTTTCTAAAAATAACGGATGTGTAGGTTCTGATGCAAAATTGATATTTGCATGATAATAATTATTTGAATAAAACAGATTTAGACGGTTTGTATGCGTTAAAGCAGACTTAATTTGGCGACTTTTGACCCTTTCCCCCGTTTCCACCTTAAACTATTTAACCAAAGTTTTTTTTTTTCGAGACACAAACAAAGACCCCATAATTGACGTTACATTAGTAAGAATATGTCAAAAATTCAAACGAGCTTGTCGCTTACTTTGCAGGTAGAGATAAAAGATTCGGGACTGGCAACCTGTCTGATGTGGTGCTGACCTTGAATGAAGGAAAATTGCAGAACCTAGTGATGGAACATTAATAAGAGAGGCATGGATGGTTCCAGACGATTTGAGAACCAAAGATAGTGGCCTAATGTGTGGCACCAACCAAGACGCAGACCCGCCTTGGTTCTTGTCAAGCTAAGGGAGTTGCTGGTTCATTTAGAGAAAGAGCTTGCAATTGAGACCGCACTGCAAAAGGTTAACGAGGCCGACACCTAGTTGAATCAAACCCAATATCATCAATGTCTGACCATTTTCAAAAAAAAGTTTTGTTGGCCAAACTCACTATTTTGACCTACGTATAAATTGATCTGTTTCAACTTTCAATCCATTACCCAATCTGCACGAGGTCCCCGTGTGCTAGTGTCTTTTAAAGAAAACATAAACAAGACAACATCGACAAAAGCTAATTCCACAACTCATTATTTCAGGGCGTGAGCAAAGGATTAGTGGCATAATAAGTCCTCTCAACCATGATTGAGAATGGACAACTGCCAGATTTTATCGCATGCATAGGGGATGACTGATCAGATGAAGATATGTTTAAAAGCATTATGAATACTGCTCCAAGCACTCCTGAGATATTTGCTTTGCACAGTCGGAAGGAAGCCAAGCAAAGCTAAGTATTACCTTGATGATACTGTAGATGTTGTTAAATTGCTTTATGGTCTTGCTAACGCTTCAGATGATACTGTAGATGTTGTTAAATTGCTTTCTGGTCTTGCTAACGCTTCAGATCCTAAATCTAGTAATACTCCAGCTCGGTTCCAAGTTACTTTTGATGCGTTATTTTGAGACATAGCGAACATGGAAAAAAATGTACAGTTTTCTTATTTTTTTTGGTTTAACCACAAAGTATCTACTCGTGTTCTTATTTCTTTTTGTATTAGTGAGGTTCGTATGATTGGATGTCTCACTCGGATCTCAACTTCTGATATTAGTCATTAATGCTTGACTTAATAACGGTAAAGCTTCATGTTACATTGTTAGTTAAAAATAAAGTTAGCACATATTACTATTATTTGGGAATCTGAATTCGTTTTTATTGAATTCAGATGGTTGAGATCGTAAAGGATCAGTTTAGATGCGACGTTCTGAAGTCAAGTAGCTTTGGTCAAAAACGCCTGGAGTTTATTTTGTATGTGTCATCTCGATATGCGTATTTAGTGATATTGTATTGATATTATTAGCGACGTGCTTGTATTGATTACATCAAGGAAAATGGAAGTTATTTTAAGTTTATGATGTTTTTGTGTCATGTCGAGTTTGGTATGCTGTCACTAATATCATTTGTGTGACGACTAGTGACGAACCTAATTTTCGTCACTATACAGCTTTATGACTATTAGTAACAAAAACGGTGTGGTCACTACAGGCAACTAAACAGTTTTAGTGACGAATGTTAGTGACAAATTGCTAAAAGCAATTTTTGTTGGTGGAAGAATTTTTTTCAAAATCCTCACACTTAAAAGTGTAAATAATTAAAAAGCTCACACTTAAAAGTGTAAAGAATTTTTTAAAATCATCACACTTCCAAGTGTGAAGAATTGTTTCAAAATCTTCACACTTAAAAGTGTGAAATTTTTATAAAACTTCACATCTATGTGTGTGAAATTATTTGCTACACCCATATTGTTCACACATAAGTCAAGTGTGAACTTTTAGATTCTACACACTTTAACGTGTGAACATATGCTAAAATAAGTGTGAATAATCAACTATTTTGTTGTAGTGATACCAAATGCATTTATTTGTTTGTTTATTTAAAAGAATGGAGGCAATATGTTGAAATCCAAAAGTTCAATATAGATCCACACATTTTCATAGACCCAATGAACCAACATAAGCCACTCCATTGTTTTCATAAAAATAAAAAAATCATTTTTCACGCTCTTTTTTTTTTAAAATTAAAGTATCTCACACACCGTTAATCGTGTACGCAAAACAAAACATACATCGCGGCGAGATTAAATTATCTTTTTATAGAGGGCACACCTATGTACTTTCGCGAAACTTTTTTTTTAGATTTTAATAAATAAATACGATTTTATAAAAATCATATATGATTTAGTGAATATCAATATATGATTTTATGAAATCATAATATGATTTGCGTTGTACGAAATCATATAGATTCGTCATACGAATCATAAACATTTTCGCAATTCGTTACTGAAACAAATTGAAAAAAGTTTGTCGGAATCACACATCATAATATGATTTTATGAAATCATATATGAATTTTTATGAAATCATATAATGATCCGTTATGCGAAACATATATGATTCGTTTTATACAATCATATATGGATTTTTCGCATTCGTGACTGAAAAAAAAATCGAAAAAAAGTTTTCTCGAAAGTATAATCGTGTTCACCCGTCTGCTGAAAGATAAAAAAATACTCCGTCGCGATGTGTAGTTTTTGTTCACGAGTTGACGATAATAATCCGTTTGTAAGACTATTTATGTATATAAAAAAAAGGTGAAAATTATTTTTTTTTTATATTTTGATACAAAAAATGATGGCTATCAGGATTGGTTCATTGGGTCTATGACAAAAGATTGGGTCTAAAGTGATCTAACTCTATGTTGAAATCGACACCTAATTTTATTTTTATTTTTACTATTCATATGTGATCAGACATGTACATTTGTGATTTTTCATTAATGAGAAGATCGGATGGTCAAAGTAGGTATGGGGAAGAAAATGGAGGACAATTATGAGTAGGGGTGTCAGTAGGGTTGGGTTGACCCGACTCGAACTCGAACCCGAACCCGATAAGGCTAATCGGGTCGGGTTAAATCGGGTTAAAAATTCTTGTCGGGTTATTTTCACCCGAATCCGATAACCCGATATTGTTATCGGGTCGGGTTAGGGTTGAAATATATATCTTATCGGGTTAACCCGATAAGACCCGAAATATACTATATTATTTTCTTTTCAGATAGAGCTTAAACCAAATATAGAAAATACCTACTGAAATACTACTGATGAAATGGTCGTAATGTTGTTTTTCACGCTGCTTACTCGATGCATATGTGTATCTTATGTTGCCTACTATTATGTTGAATTGTTTTGTTTTTACTGTTGTTTATGACGCTCTGTATAATTTTCTAATAGAACGAATATAAAGAGATTAGGCTTAATACTTTCTACTGCTTATGTAATTTTGGTCGATACTTGCTTCTACTATTATTAGGATTTTGTTTTGCTAGAGTCCAAAAGAAATAAATTATTTGTGTACATGGTCATTTATAAAGAGTTGAGTTTATTAGATAACCCAATAACCCGAATCACCCGACCCGACATAACTCGACCCGAAGTTCACCCGACCCGATAAGGGTCGGGTTGCGGATGAGTTTTTAAATACCAAAACACAACTCAACCCGACCCGATAACACCCCTAACTATGAGTCAATAAGGAGACTAAAATTGATATTACTTTATACATGTTGCCACAAAGACACATACAAGATCGATCATTCAGTTGGGGTATTTCTATTTTTGCTCCAAAAGATTTTGGTGTATGCACTTATTGCCTCAAAATAAAGTGCATTCCTCAAATGCCCTGGAGCGACCAGAGCGACTTAATTAAAAATTATTAAGAATACAAAAAAGGTACAATTTTATAGTACAAAAAATATTTTTTGGTTGTACTTTTAATAATTTTTAATTGGGTCGCTCCGGTCGCTCTGGGGCATTTGAAGATGGGACTTTTTTTAGGGCAATAAGTGTATACATCAAAATCTTTTGGGGCAAAAATAGAAATACCCCCATTCAGTTTCTTACCTGCAATAATCATTACTCCGTACCGTATTTTATACAAGTACATGTATTCATGAAGAGACTAAAACATGACTTATGTTATATGTACCCCCGAAACACCATTTGTACCCCTCCTTGTTTTTTGCGTTTTTTCTGTGGTATTTTATATTTTTTGTATTTTTATAATTTTGTATATGTTATAAAATTGTGACACGGAGAAAACGGAACGAAAAATATAACGTTTTACAGGTCAAAAGTATGAAACTGTCAAAAATTACGGAACAGAAACTGATAAAAAACTGCGTTGCACTGTAAAAAAAAGAGGGTATAAAAAAAACCTTTTGTACCTTTCGACACTATTGAGTGGGCCAGGGGGTACCAATAGGGGTACCCCTAAAACATATCTAAAGTTGAAAATTCCAACGGAAAATACGCATAAAAAACATAATAATAAAGTGTTGAAAAGTGAGTGTGCTTCTCTGTGAATGAGAGTGGTGAGGTTAAGATAGTGGGTGTAATAGTAGAGGTATGACAAGAGAAGTTGGCGTGATGGTAACAAAAGATGTAAAGAGTTAGTGACTTAGTATGTTGAACACAATTGATAAAGGGGAGTGGTGCGGTGGTAATACAAAATCATGTTTATAAGTTAATATGATAAAAGAAAACTTTATGTGTGTTTAAAAGTTGGGGCAATGATAACAAATAAGAAACAACGTATAAAACTCAAATAATACAAAAAATAAAGATAAAAACACTAAATTAACTAGGGGTAAGCATGGTTCGGTTTTTGTGTAAAACCGAAACCGAACCGAAAAATTTCGGTTTCTGAGTTTTAGAAACCATTCGGTATCGGTTTGGTTTTTTGGTTGTCGGTTTATTTTCGGTTTGGTTTTTCGGTTTTTTTGGTTTCTATACGATTTATCGAGCTTGCTTTTACAAAGTCGATTTGGAATATACCATAAACCAACACCTAAAAAGCTTTAAAGAAACATTCCAAATAATGAGAAACCAAAAACACAACAATGACAATAAGAAACAAATGACTATATATAATCCTAAAAAAATGTTTATGTGTTATAAAGCAACACAATAAGAACGATAAAAACCTAATAAACACAAAAAAAACTCTAAAAGAGAACTTATTATGTGTCATTAATGGCATATTCAAGAAGCATATGAAACAAATAGTAGTTACTCAACATGATATAGTTAATCTAGCGGAGCATATTTATCGTCCCTTAGCTTCGATCAAAACTTATTTTTGTTTCCATGTTTATAAAAATTGGTTCGGTTTATATTGGTTTTTATTAATGCTAAAACCGAACCGAACCAAAAACTTCGGTTTTTTCAAAATCTGAAAACCGAACCATTGGTTTTTCAATCGGTTTCGGCTTTCTAGGTTTCGGTTCTTCGGTTTTTTTGGGTTTAGGTTTGGTTTTTCGGTTTCCTGCACACCCCTAAAATTAACCGACAATCCGAAAACCAAACCGTCAAGTTAACTCATCGGTGTGTATATGACAAAATCGAAGAACCAAGGTTTATATTTGGGTTTTGATCTCAAAGTATAACTGAAAGCTTGCAACAAGGGTTGATACATTATGAAATATGAGTAATATCACTTGTAACCTTACAATCGTTCTTGGATTTTTATTCTCTTACATAGCATTCATTTTTACCATATGATTAACAACCTGTAAAATCTCAGATTTAATAATCATGGGCCGTGCTTTAGCACGGCTATAACGTTTCCTAGTTGTTTATATATACTAAATTTCGTTTGACAATCTACACGACTATTAAACAACTAACCACTGATCTCAAAAATATGAGTTTCAAATACAACGAGCGGAAGGCAATATCTTAATAAAATTAAACACATAACTTCTACGAGTAATATTTAATATTTTTTAATATATTACTTAATGGGTTGACGGGTTGTAATTGGATAAAGAATCTCAACCCAAATCTAACCTATTTATTATATATATACACGTTAGCCGACTAAAATGAAGTCGTTTTGAATTAGGGCCTATTTGGGCGAAAGTAAAAAAAATTATGCCGGCCCATGAATGAAAAAAATATGAAAACTTATAAAATGGACCATCAACTTTTAACTATTTATGACTTTTTTATATAATAAACTTTATTTATCAAATATACAGCGCATACCTACCGATTCATTCAGATAAAAAATATCATCGGAAATACCTTCGAATTGCGAACAAAACAACCCCAATATTACAATGCTTCGGACATACGCACGATTTTATAAAAAATGTTGAAGTTTAATATAAATAAGAAAAAAAGAAAAATTACAAAATGTACCCTCAACTTCTAACTATTTACGGCTTTTTTATGTAATAAACTTTATTCCTCATATATAAACACATATCTACCAGTTAATTCAAATTAAAAATTACCCGCGGAAAGATCTTCGAATTGCGAACAAAACGAGCCCAATATTGCAATGCTTCTGACATACGTACGATTTTATAAAAAATGTTAAAGTTTAATATATATTTTATATATATATATATATAATTTAAAAAAACTTTCAAAGCACACCCTAAACTACCTAATAACTTTAAAATAAACGACATGCGTCAGGAACGTACAATTCTGTGAAATTTTAAATTATATAAATAATCTATACTTTTTGCCATTTACGACTGTATTCAGAAAAAGTCGTTCCCTCTATAAATAATGTATACTCTCGCTTCAACGACAAACACTCATTCAAATTCCGTTATTGTTAAAAAGTGCTCACGGAAATAAAATACATGTGTTGCATACAAGTCAGCCTCGCCGCAACGCGCGAACACATTCCCATTCAATATTCATTCAAAATCGATTCGCAAAAAAATATGTCCCGCCGCAACGCGCGGGTTATCTCGCTTGTTAAACACATCAGTCGTGTCGACTTAGTTCCAACCCGAACTTGTTAAGCCTCATACCTAACACGTTTATTTTTGAATCGGTCTTGGGTTGTGTTTCGTGTCATGTCAGGAATTATCACCCTTAATAATTGTTATGCCATTAATGTTTAATATATCTAGATGTAATTGAAACGAGATTTTTTACACGCGCTTCGCAGCGGAGCGCGAGATTTTACGTGAAAGACTATCTTTGCAAAAGAACGATAACCCGAAGACTATTTTCGTATGGTAAGTTAGCCATTAAGGACTAACTTTATAAAAGATCGATAACTCTAAAGACTATTTTCTTAAACTGAATATCGATTCAATAAGAAAAAATCGCGGGCCAAACAAATAGCCAATTAAAATCGCAGGAGTCCAGGACGCATGAAACGACGTCATGCGTTGTAGAATCTATATATTTCAAGAAGAAAAAAATATTGCAGAGAGAAACAGAGATAAAGAAAAGGAAAAAAAAGAAAAAGATAATCGTTGTTTAATTTTAATTTGTTGTAGTACTCAAAAAAATCTACCAGATTAGCATAATGGAATACAAACGTATCACGTACCTTAGATTTAGGTACACACATAACCTCACTTTATAGTATAATAATCGTCTCTTTAACTTTAACTTTCTCATAAGTCCTAAATAACCCAAAAGCAACATTATCTCAAATACCATCAATTTTTCAAAGATTGTGTACTAAAGTGCTTAAACAAGCGAACAACCCACTTTATAAAATGAAATTAAGTCTTATGGCCGAGTGTATTAGATGCTCCAAGACGTTATTACAGGCGACATTATGATTAAGTACGTTTGTTTTAAGCAAATGCAATCGAGATTTAAGTAAACACATGATTTATGGAGGTATAAGAAATATTCAGGTTATGTTTAATCTTAAGGATAGTGAGTATGTGACTTTTATGTATGTAACCTTATTTATATATAGAACCATCAAATATGCATGAAGATTTTTTGGTAATCATGTTTTCTTCTATTTTGACCGACTAATTCATGAGATTTGAATGAATCCAATTCTATAAGCGTGAATTAGTTGTAAATTCACTTAAGGTGATCTTTACAACCCAATGTAATGCTCCATCGTCTTCTATTTAATTGGGTTTTCCTATCTTCTTGATAGCCTTTGATGCAATTAGTGTAAAACACAATATTGTTTACTGTATTATTCTAATGTGAAATGAAATTGTTATAAATTAAAGATGCTTTTATAAACCCAATTATAATTGAAAGATTACCTTAAGTGAATTTACAAAGGGCAAGTAACAAGTTTTTTATTTTCTTAATTATACATCAAATAAATATTTATAGGCTCAACCGTAAAATAATATTCTCGTTATTGATAAAATTAAAGCAAGTTAAATCTTCATAAGTACGTGTTGTGATCCCATATTAATTTCTCCTTCGTCTTGGTACACTATAACATGATTTTACAAAGGTGAAAGCTTTGGGTATTCGCACTTAAAGAAGTTATTAACACGTCACAACAATATTTGATGAGCACTACCAGAAAAACTGTGAATGGCAACAAAAGTTAGCAACTATCACTACATCGTTGCTAAATAAATTCATATATTAGCAGACGGATTCACCAGCGAAGATGACCAAAAATGAAATCTTAGTTTAACACCAAATTATTGTGTCTAATTTCGTTGCTGCCGTCTAACATTTTGGTAAAATATCTCCTGCTCATTTTTAGCATCTCTTTGCAACGAATATGGGTAATTTAGCAACAAAATCTGGCGGTTGCTATTGGTAATTTTCTAGTAACGAATTCATCTCATTAATACAAAATGGTTTTTGGAACAAGCATCGTGTTAACCATAATAAAACCAGTAAAACAACCGATTTAAGCCTTAACTATTACAAGGCCTTAAAATTTGAAATCACTGTTGAGCATATTCAATGACCAATGATATTCATCTTAGAATTTGAATAAAAAATATCTTAAGTGTTAAATATCCTTAAAATATTACTCAAGTTACTGAATGAATAGTCATTCAGTGAGTTACCTTCAAGACTTTCAACCTGAGTCTAAGAAGAAAGACTTAACATTCACTGAGGCGGAACTCAGTGAATGAAGTACTTTAACCAAAGAAAAAGGTTATGGGTTCAGTGAGTGACGACAATAAGCTCACTGAATCCGTTTCGATCTCTTCAACAAAAGAAGAACTAAAGACTTGGACTAATGTCTAAGTTACTGAAGAATAAGCGGGATATGTTTGAAACAACTTATCTACCAAAGTCAACATATCCAAGTATGGGAAAAGAAAAAGAACAATGTCATCACTTTCCATCCTTGGGTGTGTTTGTCCCATACCTAGAATAACCATTTGGAATAGAGACAAATATACGAATGTAACTTGTCTATCAACTTTGGGACAAACACTTATTACCCAATGGGTAGTATCCATTCCTTAGCTTATAAATAGAAGAAGAAGTAAAATAAGTTTGTGCAATTAATGTTGAAACACTCACAAACACTTTACTCCTCAAAGATAAAACTAACTCATTGAACAAAGTTCAGTTGGTTAAGCATAGTTTATCACTCAAATTATAACTTACGTTTGCTTTGAGTTAAGTGAGGAGATCACATAAAATACTTTTAATTCAACTCGTCTTACTAATTCCACAAAGCAAGACAAGTAAATTCTTTAATTACTAATAATAAGTATTTAAACGTTGAAAAACTTTGTGTCTTTTACTTTACGTTTTTATATCTTGTTATAAGTCTTTCGTTACATTACTTACCAGTTACCAAGGAACTTGGTTAGGTTAACTTTTTAGTTAAACTATCATAGTAAAAGAGAACAAGTGGTATCAGAGCGATTTGATTTATAAACAAGTTTGTAAACCGTTCATAACGTTTTTACAATCAAGATCCTACCATGGCTGAAAGTAATGTACCACAACTTGTCGATAAAAAGGGAGGAAGCTACTCTGATATAGCTCTTCGACTTGAAGTTGGTAAATTTACTAAGTGGAAAAAGTGCATGCTTTGCTACTTAACTAGAATAGAACCTTATTACATTACATGTATTAAGGATGGTCCTTTTCAATTCAATAGCACTGATGGTACACCCAAACCTGAACCTCAATGGTCAAATGATGAGGGGATGGTGGCCAATCAAGACCAATGCCTTAAAATCATCATTATATCATGTCTACCAGATGATATAATGGAGTCATTCATTAACAGTGAAACAGCTAAAGAAACATGGATTGACTTGGTTCACAGCTACGAAGGCCCCTCACATACTAAGGAAAACATGATCATGGATTTAAAACTTGAGTATAATACCCTCAGAGCAAAAGACTCTGAAAGTCTCTCTCAGACTTTTACCCGTTACAAAACCTTGCTCAATGAGCTATCCAATGACGGTGTAAAACTATCTAAGCATGAGATTAATGTAGGTTTTGTAAACAGTCTCCTTAAGAAGTGGTGAAGCTTCTCATAAGGGTTAAGAAATGCCAACCATATTCAAAACCTTGACCTTGTTGGAATCTATGCGGGGTTTGTCTACGCAGACAACTTAATCTCTACGAGATACCCTAAATCCAAAAAGGCCCTAATATCTGCACCCATATCAATTACTTTTTTTATCTAATAGTGTTGTTCAGGACTTTCAAGAGAATTTTGATGCTAATGTAGATGAAAGAACTAGTGATGAGTATTTAAGGTATTTGGATACTGAATTTTATGAAAGAGCTCTTCTTGCAGGTTCAAAAGGTTTTATCAAAAGAAAAAGTTTTCTAGAACAATAGCATCTAAAAATACTGAGTGTTTTAAATGAGGTAAACCAGGTCACTTTGCAAAAGATTGTTTTTCTAAAACATTAGTACCTTCATACAAATCCTTAGTGTCAAACTATTTTTCAATGTCAAACAAATTTCAACCAAAATTTCTTCAGTCTGCTCAACACTTTCAAAATAATCAAACTAAGCTAGAAAAGTAAAAAACAATTACAAATTGAGTACACGAAGGTCAAAGGCAAAATAGCAATTCTTGAGGCTGGTCTTTCAAATACCCAGCCTGCAAAAACATTTGACTTGGATGAAGAGGAAGTATCTTTTGATGATGAACAAATGGTTGAGATCAAAGTACTGATTGCTCTTAGCTTGCTAATGAACAAATGGTTGAGGTCAAAGTACTGATTGCTCTTAGCTTGCTAATGAGCAACAACTTATTGCTGGCAAGAACCATGCTAGAAATGGTGAATGGGTCAACATCACCATAAAAAAGGTAAACATCATTTTATCTATGAACGAGGATGTTGATTTGAAATCCTACTTGAACTATGTAAATGTTGACCTTAATTTTGTTGAAGAGCAAAGACTTAATTTATTATCAAAATATAATAAATTTGCTTTTGAGTTAAATAAATGCAGAGATGAATTATTAGTACCTAAACAAGCTAAATTGAAAGCTCTCACATTTCAACTTTAAAACTGAGATTATCAAACAAAATCATGCTCTTCAAGAACAACTTAAGTAAGAAAAATGGGTTAATGAAAAATGGTTAAATGGTTCTGATAAGGAAATTCAGTGTATAAATGTACTCCTAGTCAAAAAAGAAAATTTTAGGTGTTAATCAACTCACTAAAAACATCTTCCAAAAAGGATGTAAATAAAATGCCTTTATTCATGCTAGTATTGGCTATGATCATGAAATAATTCTAAAATCTAAATATTGGGTTGAAAGATCTAACCGGTAGAATTTAGATTCTTGAAAGTTAGGCTATCAATGAGAGTCTTGGACTCACTGAACCAACCATTGACCTCGAGTCTTCCAAAAGAGTCAGAACCTCAAACACGTTTACCTTATCTGAAAATCCTTCAAGGAGCTTGTCCAAGCTCAAAAGTCAAACCATTGGTTTACTCACAACATTCTCAAAGAGAAAGACATAGGTTGGGCAATACTAAACACACAAATCCTGAATAACAAGCTTCTTTAAGTAAAAGTGTTTCAGGAACTATCGCTGTGAACCTTCCACTCCTTTAGTTCTTACTGAAGTCAAAGATGTTGAACATGATAAAAAAAATTAATGAGTTAACTAAGCTTGTTGAAATGTTAAAAGAACAAATGAACTCAACTTAAAAGGCTCATGAATCTGTTCTTAAATTTCCACAGACTGAATTATCAAAATCATTTACACCAAGACCTCTATAAAAACCAAAACTAAAGTGTGAAATTTGCTATTATACAAATCATTCCACTGATGATTGTTATAGAATTCTATTTTGGATGATTTGCAAAGGTGAGGATCATAGAACTTGATCACACTACATACGCTGTTTCACTGAAAATAGTAGCAAACTATAAGGCTCAGCCTTATCAATATGCCTCTCCATCAAAAGAGATTCAAAAACTCAAGGCAAAGCCTTTCCCACCATGTACCCACTGTAGCTTTAATGACCATCATCCTGATGACCGTCGTATGTATCCTGAATGTGAAATTTTTAGAAGAAATGATCATGCCACTTTATGACACAATCGTGTCATTTATGTCAAGAGGAGTACTTGTTGAGTCATCTTAGTCCAATGACTCCTCAACTAGTTCAAGCTGCAACACTCGTGGAAGAACTATGCACTCTACCTCTGATCACAATGAGTTCGATCATTTCAAAAGAGGTGAAAGACTTCAGGCTGTAAAAGACAAGGAGCCTACCAAAAAGTGGGTTCACAAGAGAAACTAACTTAGTTTGTTATTTATGTATAGACACGTCAGGGAGCCCATCTGGTACCTAGACAATGGGTGCTCAAGAAGTATGACCGGTATCAAGAGTTATCTACACAAATACGTGGAACATCCAGGACCTAAAGTAGTATTTGGTGATAACTCATCTTGTATTACTGAAGGATATGGTTCCATAAAATGTGGTGGTATAGTTTTCTCTAAAGTAGCCTTTGTAAATGGTCTAAAGTACAACTGGAGCTTGCTTCTTTGCTAAGGCCTCTAAAAGTATCAACTAGATATGGCACAAAAGGCTATCACACTTGAATTTCACAAACAAAAGCAACCTTGCTAAACAAAACAGGGTCATTGGTTTGTCTTCACTTTTTTATTCAAAAGATAAACCATGCTCAATATGTGAAAATGGCAAACATCATACGAGCCTCTTTCAAAACAAATCAAAAATTTTCTATCAAAAAATATCTTCACTTGCTTCATATTGATCTCTTAGGACCAGTCAGTCCAATATCTATTCATCATGAGAAATACACCATAGTCATTGTTGATGAGTACTCAAGGTACATATGGGTCTACTTTCTCAAAAAGAAAAGTCATGCAGCTGAAACCATAATGTCCTTTGTAAGGAAGACTCAAAATCAAAATGATGTTAAAGTCAAACAAATCAGAACTGACAATGGAATTAAGTTTAGAAATCAGGAACTTAAGAGTTTTTGTGATGAGAAAGGAATTTCTCAGAACTTCTATTCTCCTTATACACCTGAATAAAATGGTGTGGCTAAAAAGAATAATAGAAATCTCATTGAAGCTGCTAGAACAATGTTGAATGGTTTAGTACTCTCAAAACATTTCTGGACTAAAGCAGTGAGCACAGCTTTCTATACTCAGAACAGATCAATCATTGTCAATAGACATGATAAAACACCATATGAGGTATTTCATGGAAGGATTCTGGATGTTAGTTACTTTCATGTATTTGGATGTCCTGTGTTTATTCATAATCACAAGGATCGTCTTAGCAAATTTGATGCAAATGCTGATGATGGATACTTCTTTAGATACTCTCTTGTCTTAAAATATTTCAGAGTCTTTAACACTAGGATACATTAATCAGAGGAATATGTCATGTTACTTTTAATGATAGTATAGAAGCCATCAGGTTCTTCAATACCTTAGTGGAAGAAATTAGGATAAGTGATTCATCAAGATATCCTCCTAATGAATATCTTTAAGAGAATGATCACTCAAGACAATATCAAGTTGAATATGACATTTCCTACTACATCATACCTCATAGTCGTAAACAAGCAACCATCAGTGAACTCATTGATACTCAAAATGTCCCTAACGTAATTGTGTTAACTAAACAAAATGCTCCTCACACTGAGGAAACCGAAGGTCCTCCTGACCTTATCAATACTAAAGAGATAAATGAACAAATTGTTCATACTGAACAAATTGTTCAAACTAAACAAATTGATCAAGGAACTCATAATTTCATTATTGAGTTACCAATCACTGATTATCATCCAAGGGAGAACTCTGAAATTTTATTATTAACTGCTGAAGCTTTAGTCCTTGATATCATTCAGTCTCTAATCATTCACCAAGCTTCTTCAAGTTCAAACTCACATCTTATCTCTTTGGATGGATGGTCAAAAGAACAACACACTATAAACATGTAAACATCACTGGTGAACCCACTAAAGGCATGCTCACTAGAAGTATGATTTCCAAACTAAGAGCTACCTCAGCCAATGAATGTCTATTTGCTGACTTTATCTTTGTGATTGAACCTAAAAAGGTTTCACATGCACTAAAACATATTAAGTGGGTTGATGTCATGCAAGAAGAACTAAATCAGTATCATAGAAATAAAGTTTGGACACTTGTTCCTGCCCCAAGAGGGAAAACCATCATTGGTTTGAAATGGGTCTACAAGAACAAAGTGGAAGAACATGAAATTGTTATCAGGAATAAAGCAAAACTTGTTGCTTAGAGGTATAGGCAAGAAGAAGGAATTGACTATGATGAAACTTTTGTTCCTATTGCAAGACTGTAATAGAATATTCTTTGCCTATGCTCCCTACATGAACTTTAAAGTTTTCCAAATGGATGTCAAAAGTGCATTCCTAAATGGTAAACTTAAAGAATAAGTTTGTGTTCAACAAACTCCTAGTTTTGGAAGTAGTGAGTTCCCTGACTATGTCTGCAAACTTGACAAAGCCCTTTTATGGACCGAAGCAAGCACCGAGGGCATGGTATGAGACTTTATACTACTTTCCTCATTCAACATAAGTTTATCAGAGTAAACATTAACAACACTATATTTATCTACAAAACTAAAGGAGATCTAATTCTTGTCCAAGTGTATGTTGATGACATGATATTTGGCTCAACAAATTATAAATTTTTAAGTAGTTTGAAAGACTAATGACAAAGAAATTTCAAATGAGCATGATGGGTGAACTCGCTTGCTTCCTTAGATTTCAAATCAAGCAAGATGACAAAGAGATCTACATTTGTCAATAAAAACATATCAAAGACTACTAAAAAGTATGAGATCTCTAATAGTTTCTCAGTGAAGACTCCTATGCTTCCTCCAAACAATTTGGGTCTTGGTCTTTCTGGTAAACTGGTAAATGAGACCTTATACAGAGGAATGATTGGGTCACTGATGTATCTAACTGCAAGCCAGCATAATATCCAATTCTCGACATGTTTATGTGCAAGATATTAGGCCAATAAAAAAGAATCACACCTTATTGCAGCGAAGAGAATCTTCAGGTACCTGAAGGGTACTCCCACTCTTGGTCTATGATACCCAAAGTGTTCAGGCTTTGGTCTCAAAGGGTACTTAGACTCAGACTATGTAGGTTGCAATATGGATAGAAAAAGCACATCAGGTGCGTGTCAATTGCTTGGTGGAAAATTAGTTTGTTGGAGTGCAAAGAAACAACAGTTAGTAGCTATGTGCTCTGCTGAGGTTGAATATGTTACTACTGCTAGGTGTTATGCAAACATACTTTGGATGAAAAATCAACCCAATGACTATGACATTCAATACAAGATGGTACCCATCTTTTGAGACAACACCAGTGCAATTGCCATATCTAACAATCATATTTCTTTATTTAAAAGCCAAACACATTGACATAAGATATCACTTTATCAGGGACTACATCATCAAAGGTGATATTGAATGACATTTCATTCCAACTGAATATCAACTAGTTGATATTTTCACAAAACCCTTGGATGAACCCACTTTCGCAAGACTAAAAGGAAAATTGGGTATGCTAAATATTGATTAATTATGTCATTGATTAGCTATACTCAATGTAGTGTAAATACTCCTTGTTCGTGAACAACCCTCACTGAAAACACATAAAATGACCCAATGACTTTAAGGAACCATATTAAATGAGAAACTATATGCTCTAAGTAAGTATTATCCTCACATCTTAAAATTTCAAACGAGCATATTTTTAGCTAAAAAAACCCCACGATAGACTCTCTGGAGAAAATTACGAAACCCAAACAACCCTAACTTTTAAATTGTTTCCATCTCATCTGCTAATTCCAATCGATCCTCTTTGAGTTATTAATTCAATTTGTTTTCCTTGTGATCCTAATTAATATCGCTCAGGGGTTACTGGTTTTT
Organism: Tanacetum coccineum; assembly: GCA_026074375.1. Taxonomy (NCBI): domain Eukaryota; kingdom Viridiplantae; phylum Streptophyta; class Magnoliopsida; order Asterales; family Asteraceae; genus Tanacetum; species Tanacetum coccineum. The sequence goes on from BQNB010013935.1 coordinate 24,514, forward strand.
AGTGGATCCGATGTGTTATTTTAGGGTTCGGTTCTGATCTTTTTATTAGGTTTTTCTGATTGTTCTTTTGTTTGTATACTGTGCGAATATTGAAACCTGTTAGGGTTTATTAACGATTGAATTACTAATCATTAGGATTTTTGGTTTGCATTAAATTCTAACCCTAACTTCTGTTAGGGTTCTCGGTGTTGAAGAATGCCATTGTCTTCTTGTTTATGGTATCAATTAAGGTTTACTAGTGGGTTGTTGATTGGAGTGCGAGCTACTAAATGGAGTGTGGTTTCTTGAGTCAAAAAAGGAGTAGGGGTGGGAGAGGGGTAAAGGAGAAGAATACAGTTATTGCTGCGAAGGATGTTGTATCATGATGAGGTGTCATTTTATACACTATTTCGGGGTCATTTAACCCTTTAAATCATGCAAATATGCCCATATTATGTGCTTAATCGTTTGTTTTTAGGTTTTTAGCACTTGGATGGCATTTGGAGGAAATACACGTGACTTGGGCTCATTTGGAGAAGAAACAGACGAGATTACGGACCTACACCAAATCCTTGAAAAAATATTGCTTACAGGGCGTGGAGACGGCGTCGCAGGCATAAAGCGACGCCGTCGTGATCCATCTAGTGACGACGTCAGATAATTTGGCAATGGCGCCAGGACATGGCCGACTTAATGAGGATCTAGAATCATCCACGTAGCGACGTCGTCAGGATTACAATGCGAAGCCGTTGCAGCGATATCTCTATATATACTAAACCAATTTTAGGGTTTTAAAGGTGTAACTTTGTATAACTTTTGGGAGACGAACCCTAGCTCTTGTGGCAGCTTCATAGGTCATTTTTAGGGCCTCAAAATCCTATTGTACTACCTTGAATCCATGTTTTAATTAAAGTAAGGTTATTTATCTTTTATCATTCAATATGTCTATGTGTTGCATGATTGATCTATCTCTTTGATTCCTTTATAACATACGAGGCTATGCCCTCCTTTGTATTTGCTTATGATTGCATGAAAGTCAGATTGTAGATCCTTTTACTATTGCTTCTTGATTGATGATTGTGCCTGTTAGGTTCTAGAAAACCAGCTTTTGTCTGTATCGCTGTAGACACGTCTAGGGAAACGCGAGTGCGTAGAAAGGATACCATCGGATAACAGTCTTCATACTACCTTGCCCTTTTATATGGTTGATCCCTCTTAAGATATTTCACATGTGTTTAATGTACTCTTAGGGGCCTTGTAATAGTCTTCATACTACCTTACTTGTGCTTTGCCTTAACAAAATATTAAATAGATGACGGATTCGTGTAATTTGTAACACCCCCAAAATGGGTCGCAGCGGAATAAGGATCCAGGGCATGTTACTTCAAGATCAACAGCACAAGATATATA
>BQNB010013935.1:31528-76174 GCA_026074375.1 Tanacetum coccineum
AGTAAGTGGCTTAGCTATCTTAGAAAAGTTCTCAATGAATCTACGATAATACCCTACCAATCCTAAGAACGAACAAACTTTAGACGGATTTCTAGGGGCTTCCCAACTCTTAACAGCTTCAATCTTACTAGGGTCTACATGAATCCCATCACCATTAATTACATGCCCAAGAAACTGTACTTCTCGCAACCAGAATTCACACTTAGAAAACTTAGCATACAGCCTTTCCTTCTTGAGCAGTTATAATACCAATCTTAAATGCTCTTTTTGCTCCTTCCGAGTCTTAGAGTAAATCAAGATATCATCAATGAACACTATTACAAACTTGTCCAGATACGGTCTACATACCCGATTCATCAAATCCATAAATACCGATGGTGCGTTATTCAGACCAAAGGGCATTACTGTGAACTCGAAATGTCCACAACGAGTTTTAAACGCAGTCTTTGGAATGTCATCCTCATGCACTCTCAGCTGATGGTATTCGGACCTAAGGTCTATCTTAGAGAAGTACTATGATCCTTAAAGTTGGTCAAATAAATCGTCAATCCTAGAGAGTGGATAATGATTCTTGATGGTCAACTTGTTCAACTCTCTATAATCAATACACATCCTAAAGGAACCATCCTTGTTCTTAACAAACAATATTGGTGCTCCCTAAGGCAATGAGCTTGGTCGAATGAAACCTTTGTTTTAGAGTTCCTTGAGTTGACCCGACAACTCCTTCAATTCAGAAGGTGCCAAACGATAAGGAGATTTTGCAACCAGCATTGCTCCAGGGACTAAATCAATCCGAAACTCGATTTCCCGAATAGGCGGCAATCCTTATAGATCATCCGGGAATACCTCGGGAAAATCTCTCACTACCACGATCTCTTCTTGTTTCTTATTTTTAGCCTTAGGACTCATTAACTGTCTCATCTTCTCTTTTGGGTTTTCTCCTAATACTCTAAGCACCTTGCCATCTAGTAGTGGTATCCTCACTACTTTCTCATGACAAATTATCTCGGCCTTATGGTCAGATAACCAATCCATTCCTATGATCATATCAAAACTCCTGCTTCCAAAGGGTATCAAGTTAATGTCAAACACATGACCATCTATTTCTAGTTTGCAACCTTTAATAACCTTATCAATTTCTACTAGCTGCCCGCTAGCTATCTCAATCTTATAACTGACACCTAAATCACTAGGCTCTATGCCTAACAGAGGTATAAAAGTAGTGGAAACAAAACTATAGTCGACACCAGAGTCAAATAAGGTTGTGGCATAATGATTGTTCAAAGTGAACGTACCAGTCACGATGTTCAGGTCCTGGCGAGCCTCCTCTGCTCCCAACATAAATTCCCTTCTACGTGCCTGGTTATCATTGCTCCCATGACCCTGACCCCCATTAACAACCACGACTTGGTTTTGATGGTTTCCCCTGGCCTCTGAGCCTAATTCAACCTAGGACATGCTGCCTTGAAATGATCAGTACTACCACACTCGTAACAGGTCCTAGCAGTTAGGTTTCTAGCATTGATAGGGTTCACATTCCTAGGCACCACTCTACAATCCTTAGCAAAATGCCCTGGGCGGTTACAGTTGAAACAAGTGCTACAGGGTGTCTTAGGTGGATGGTGAAAGTTACAGGTGGTACACTTGGGTGCCGTATCCGTGTTCTCTCTCCTAACAGGGTTTGTGGTTGTAGCAAAAGCATTCCCAGTCCTAGTTCTCTTGTTATCATCCCTTCTATTCCTATCCTTAGTAGGTTCTCCCCTATTTCCTTTCTTCTCAGGGTTCTTTTTGATGGATCCATTCCTAAGAGCTTCATCAGTCAATGTGCCAGCTATCTACACAGCCTTTTGGATGGTCTTTGGCTCCGTTGCTGCCATAATTCCTCAAATTTGTGAAGCAAGGCCATACACATACCTTTTAATCCTCTTACTTTCCGGGGTTACTAAGTGAGGAACTAACCTAGCCAACTCATGAAACCTATCAGTATACGCGACATGGCCAGCCCTGACTATGGCGTGATTCCACAATACAGTTTCCAACTTTTGCATTTGATTACTCGGGCAAAATTCCTCTCTAATCAAAGTCTTAAAGTCTTCCCATGACATAGCTACAACGACCTCTCGACTTCGTGTGTGGATTTGAGAGTTCCACCACGTGAGAGCCTTACCAACAAATAAACTAGTAGTGTACTTCACCTTCTGGTTTACCTTACACCCACTTATATCCTGAACTGACTCCATCTTCTCTACCCAACGGGTATAGACTATAGCACCTCCCTTACCATTATACTCTTTCGGGTTACAAGCTAAGAACTCCTTATAAGTACAACCCCTATGGTCGTTGTTTGCAATGACATTCCTAACATCTACCTAGATGTTGTCATTGACAACATTGCCGTTTCTATTCCTACCATTCCCCTGATTGCTACCTTGGTTGCCTACTTGAGCTAAGACAGTGGGAAGTAAATTCTGCAACTGCTGTGCAATGATAGTGGGGAAGTCAGGGACTCCGTCAACACCATCATTCACCTCACTACCTTGACAACCTACTTGGTCTCATTGACCATCAATCCTACCATTACCCTGATCACCAAATCAACCTCTAGTTTTACCACATCATCTACCAGTCCGTCCTTCCTCCTCGTGGTGCGGTAGTTGCCCGGCCAGCACTTCGTGTCGTCATTCTTGGCGTCATTATCTACACAAGGGAGGACATAGGTAACGTTAGGTAGGCGAGAAGGTTACCATATATATAGTATAACTCAATATACTATGATACACATAATACGGTCCTAAGGTGTCAACACCCGATTTGTGTGAACGATAATACTAAATACGCGTGAGTCGTGATACGTTTATAACTACGTTGGCCACCGTATTTATATCCGTATCCTTTCCCAATCGTACACAGTATTAGGCTCACACATTTCAATGATCGACTTTACTAATACAATATACTATATACTCATATAAGCACGTATAAGTGAACACCGTGCACATAGATCCTATAACGCAACTATATGAAGGTTACTAGGTTATAGTCTAGGCCAAACCACCTAGTTCTCTATAACCTTGGCTCTGATTACCAATATGTCACACCTTGTCATAGACGGAAACACGAGAATGCAACATAATGATCAATCATAACATAATATACATAATAGAGAAGACTAAGATGCATAAATGAAAAGTGTCAAGATGAACATCAACCTCAATACAACCTTATCTAAGAACACAACATATAGTTGCCTAAAAAACCAGATGCCCATGCAGGGGTCCATACAATCGTAAACATCAATCCTCAAGAAAATAAATCCATAACACACTTCAAAAAGCAAGACCTCTCAAACATGATCCATACCAGATACACTTAAAGTCTGCTATCTCACATCTCAACCTTAACGATCATTCTCTTCACCTGTAAATGATACTCAAAAACGTCAACAATAATGTTGGTGAGCTTGTAGGTTTGATTTAAAACCCAGTCACTGTGCCAATATTTTCAACAACGGACAATTATGCAATATGACAGTGAATATATGTAAACAAACCCATGACTTAGCATCCCGGCTAATCATGTACCATGACCTAGCATCCCCCCTAGTCATCAAACCAGCATATACCAATGCTCTTGGAGTCGCAACTCCAAATGTTACTTACGCACCTAAGGGCCTACCAGCTGGAGCAATTACTTAGGGCAGGACCACCACAAAACATAGCAAATCCTTGCTAATCACATACATTTTCATGCATCTCGATGCATGCAAGTACAATAAAACCACATAATATTCACATATCAGTCATAAGCACATAAATTGTCCTAAAAACAAAACCACATTTCGCACAGGTAGAAAACACATTCAAAACACATTTGAGTATCATTTTCCCCCAATGGAAAAGATTTAAAAAGTAGGGCTACGAGAACTCACCTCAAGCAAAGGCATGTAGCCGAAATCTCAATATCACACAAGCAAATTCAACGACGTCGGAACATGACCTGGTCCAATTAACGTTCCATTTTAATCATTCATTTCCAAAACAGTTTTCCCCCGGTCTGATGCATAGAGGTCAGATGCGTTGTATGGTAATCCTTAACGTTTTAGTGGTATGATGGTTGATGACTTAACTTCAAACGATGTCATATCCCAACTCATATCTCAGTATAATATACTCATACTATTTAAAGAACATAGATAAGTAATATAAGAAATATATCCCGATAGATACATCCGGTACACTTAGTTACCATAAATTAATCATTTATACTATACGAAATGAAACCTTTATTCACGTTAAACATTTTAGAGAAGTTTTGAAAAATATATTTTTCGTCTTTTAGTCGACATATAAAAATAATAATATAATAATATTTCATTATTAAATCAAAAATTCACGTTTTGAGTAAAAATTTTAAGTATAGACTTTTTACGAAATTTCGACATGATCCGTACGTTTATATAACGTTTTCCAAGGTTTTCAAACCTTAAATTCAACCACTTTTCGCAATTTCACCATTTTCAGACAAAAACCTCAAAATCACATTTCGCAACGTTTATCAAAATACATTTCCCAAAAAAACTTTCAATAACATTTCATAAGTACATTTCGCCTTCCAAAAGTTTGTCAAAACTCATAAAATGACTAGTTAACGCTTATTGGGCTTTAAGGCCCAATAAGGATCCATTAAGGGTTTTACATATCCAAAATACATTTTAGGCCCGATACTAAAGCCCATTAGTATCTTTAAGTCCAAATCAAAAGCTTAACCAAAATAATCCAGACCTCAATAAGCCACAATAAGCCACGGCTTATTGTGCTTATTGGGCCGTGAGCCCATAAGTTGCAAAATAAGTCCAAATACCTTATTTATAAGCTAATAAACTACGTATTATATTCGGTTATCACTATAAGCTATAAAAATAGTCCACAAAAATATGACATACTAGGATAATAACCAAAAACACTTTCCTTGCATACCCTCTCCTTGCCGAGAGCTAATAAGCCCATAATAAGCCATTCGAGCTAAAAAAATAAGCCAAAATAAGCCATATACAAAATAAGCTACATAGCAAATATATGTTTTTCAACCATCACGACCATAATATCAAAATTAATAAAACCTTATACCCTTCTCTTTTCCATTCGAACCCAAACCGAACCCTTTTATCCATTCGCAAACTTTTCATTTTCGATTTTTAACAAACGCACCGTACAACTAACATCTATGCATCATTTAACACACAAAAGTACAAGTTAAATGTAAATTTAGAAAACTTACAAAGAGGGTTTCAAAAAGCGAGAACGAACACAAACTAACTATCCAAACGTAGTTTAAACGATTATCCGAACGCTAAAATCACCCCGGAAACACTCTAAATCACCATGTTCTTGATCAAATTCATAAAAAAAAAAATAAAAAAAAAAATAAATTTTGTATGTGTTGTGTTTGAGTTTGGGCTGTGGCCTAAGGAGAGTAAGAGAGAAATTGTGGTATAATTTTTGATGAATGATTTTTGAAATGAGATAAAACTAACCATATACGCCAAAATGAACCAAGGAAGGACCATGTTTGCTAAAATTAAGCCACCTTGTCTCCTTTGTGTCTTGAACCCGCGGCTAACCCCCCCCCCTTATTACTAGTTTAGGTTTAACTTAGGTTTTGCACAATTTAGATTAATTTAGTACTAACATAGATAACTAAAATACTGATAAATTTGATATTAACGCTCTCGCTCTTAGTGATCGATACCCTACTTACCAAAGAAGCTACATCTGATCAGGTACACTGCCCGTTAGAGTGTTGTTTTAGGTATAGTCGGCATAAAATAAATATTAAAACTTGATACATAAAATACCTACTTACACGACAGCACATCACCTGCTTTGTAAGTTACTAGCAGGGTACCCACATGATGCGGCGGCGGGTACCCTGTGACTAAATTCTCCGTCGACTAATATTTTCTGATTATGTGTTTTACATGACGAATGCAGATAATTATGTAATTAATAGATACCCGACCGTTGTTTCGGCATAAAATATGTAGTAAACCAAATGCATCACAATATTTTAGAAAGTGTAACAATCGAAAAATATTAGAAATTCTATACACATGTGTATTCTACTCTTCACGTAGGACTTTTCGATACACAACGTTTGACGTGTAAACTCCGTCTTTATCGAACTTTTTGGCAGTTACAAACACCTTGGTGTTTTCGCGTGAAATCCCTCTCGACAACGCCACATATAGCTAACCATGAGAGAATATTGAATCTAGCAGATAAACGCTAACATTGGGATCGTCTGTCCTTGTGCTTATTTATAGTCATGGCAAAGCTAAGGCGGATAGGGAACTGATTTCTTTTCAGCTTAAACAGGAACATGTCACTATCGGACGAACATAACGGAATTCAAGGCACGAAGACTCTCTTTCCAGCGTGTTAGCCGACAGCTATCTCATATAAGTGTGGTAGAGTAACCGTGCATCACAATGCGATGGCTTGACGAAAAAATAAGGTTGGAATCGAATCTTGTGTGGCAAACATGCTCATCTTCTGTTTAATTGCATCTCCAATTCGAAACTTCGATCAACAATTATTTTCGTCAAACATAACAAAAAATCAGATTCATTTTTACAAATATTTTGTTATAAAAATAATTAATGCATGGTCAACTTTCCTTTAAATTTTCAAAATAAAAAGTAAAAAAGTCGCAAAATATATAAAGTAATTAAACAAACCTTCTAAATTATAGTAGTAATTCAACTCCAAATTAAAGGGTAATTTGCCTTTATCTTTCATTGATAAAAGCCTCAAACACGCACAAGTAAACACACATAATGACCCAAGCCACCGCCTCGCCCTCGCCACCGCCTCAACTCTTATAAATCCGAACGTTTGTATGTGCAGTGTCTTTTCGGAAATCACAAAAACCTTATTGTTCTAAACGTTTTTGTCATGATCGGCCACTAAAACATTAAATCTTTTTCTTCTATTGTTTTCAAATTCTTCTTTCATAACTATTGTTTATTCTTATTTGTATGGATGTAACTTATGAATTCAGGTTTTCTTTTTCACCTTTTATTTTAATTTTAGTTAACGATGTGTAAATAATGGTGACAATGGTAATTGGAAATAATTCTTTTGTGGTGCAGGTGGCCACCTTAAATTGTCTAGGAAACAAACATGCAAAGGCTCATCATCCAAAGTACTGGTTATGGTTATCTGTTTGTTACAGGATTGCAAACTTTTGAGGCTGAAAAATATTGCGTGCTTTAGAGACAACCATATGATAAATATGCTGCCACAACCACTTGTACCATATGCTTTATATGATTAGACAAAAAAAATATGCCGCTAGAAATATCCTATGGTTCTACAATGTGAATATAGAATTGTATATTTATACAATGGGGTGTTTTAATAAGGGTATTAATTATGTAATGAGGTGTTTGTAATGTGTTAGTGTATTAAAAAATTGTGCATTATGTATAAAAGTTTGTAAGTTGAAATTTCTAGTTTGAAACATTTAATGCTCAAAAGTGCCTTTATGCATTCTAAGTAGTATGATTGTAAAATGGGGTATTTAATGGTTGTAAAATATGTAATAATAATCGTACATTTATGTAATGGGGGTATTTTAATTATGATTATTTATTATACTTCTATTTGAATTTTTTAATTGTCAAGTATTAGGAGTAAATTGTCAAGTATTATGTATTATAGATTAAGCCTTCTATATTTAGAAGGCAAAGATGCTTAATTATGTAGTATAGATAAAAATGATACTTGTATTACAAAAAATTACTTTTTTAGCTTCTACTTTTTTTGGTTGGCCTCTATTTTTCTCACCTTACTGATCTCCGGTGCTATATACTTCAATTTGAGAAGATACTTATTAAACTTTTATTTGCGGTTTCTTTCAGCTTCTAAGTTTTTAGCAGAGACATTTTTTACCCCTTCGTTGGTGATGTGCCGTCGTGTAGGGTCAATTTAATGATTACTAAGTTTTAAATTTATATTTAGCTGACTTATCATAAAACAACACTTTAACGGGAAGTGTACCCGATCGGGTGGAGTTTCGTGGTAAGTAGGGTGTCAAACAGTAAGAGCGAGGTCGTTAACCTTATATTCTATCAGTATTTTAATTAATCTAATTAATCTAGTTACTTGTTAAACCTATGCTAAACCTACTTTTATTGATAACGGGGGGTTTCAGCCTGAGAGACTGGCACAGGTTTTATGATGACAATAATCAATTCAATACACAATAAGCATGCAAGAAAATAATCAAAAGATAAAAGAGCGGTACAAGCCAAATGATAGAAAACTGTTTTAGCCATATTAAATCTAATTAAATGCTGGTTTGTTTGTTTAGTGCAATGAACGCTTATCTCGAGGCAGCATATCATTCTTAAGACTTAGGCGGGACATCATCCTAAGACCTAGACACGTTGAATCCTGTCACAATTAATGTATCCGCATAAAACATCCTTTTAGTTTAGTTATAATCGATCTTAGAGATTAAAGCAATGGTGATCTTGTTAAACCCTAGCCCATTAGGACTTTACCCACTTACTGCTTGATGGTATTTTATATACTGGTAGTTCACTATTCAAGTCTTTACCAATTAATTAAGAACATACTTGTTGAAACATACGAGTCACTGCCGGTCCAACTAAGCTCATAATTTAAAGGTAAAGATAGAACATTATTTGTGATCCTATTGGTCCAGTAATATAAAACACGATATGGAGAGCTATCCTAGTATCTAGATTACTTGTTAGGTATAACTAGACCCAATTGAATGATATGTCGCATATTCAAACACGTAGGCAAGTATTAGGTGATAATCATAATTAAACAATCAACGATTAATTAAGCAATTCGGATTAAAACAAACCAAACATTAAATCTTCATTAAGATGGCTAATACCCGATGGTATTATTAGCCCATAACCATTGTAATTATACAAGCGTGATCAATTAACCAATGTAAACTAAACGTTTTACCGAACAATACCAAAAATTAAATGATTACAAGAGTATAGGAATACATGGTGTCTTCAATGGAATCATGATCGATGCTTGACCTTGGCTACTCTTCTTCACTTCAGAAAATCGACTTTTATGTGTATGGTATAGAGAATATGATTTTGCACACTGAAAACTCATTTTTGAGTCTTCTATCTATAGGCTCTGAAAATTGATGGATACGCCATATTGAGTGAGGTCAATACGGCGTATAGGGGTAATTTCTTTGGAGTGCGCGCTACGTTCACAATCAATCAAATATATCTTTCCTTTGTATTTATTACATTATCTTTGATTGTTTATCCAGCTGGATACAACGTATGTAGATAGAAGGATACACCATATTGGGATTTAAGTATGCGCGTTTTCTTGTGTAGTCCAGGCGCTGATACGCCGTATCTTCATTGGTGGATACGGCGTATTGAGTCAAAAATAAGTAATCTTTAAATATCATTGTTTAAGCTCCAAAATGTGCGCCTTTTAGCTTGTCTTCACAAAACACTCATTAATTACTGCAATTGACAATTTAAGCAATTAAATAACAATTCTTGCAATAATTATATAAAGGTGGGTAATTTATTCAAGATAAATGATGGTATAAATGCAACGTTATTTGAAGTCATCAAATATCCCTCCACTTGAATCCTACTTGTCCTCAAGTAGACTCTATTAATTAATTGAAAATGTATCCTAACCGTAGTTAAGGATTTTTTCCGTTAAGCATTTCTTTCGTTCAATCACCTGTACCAGACCAAGCTCCTTATGAAATATTGGAAATGAAAACACTCAGATCACTCAACTAATCTAGGGTGTAATATTTAATTGGTACGCTCATTTGCTCGGTCGTGATTAGTTTCATATCATATGCTTGGCAAGGATACACATCTCCACCACTACAGCTAAGGAGAAACAAGTTTAAAGGTAATTTGGGTAATTAGGCTTAAGGTTGATCATTCTAACAATCTTTCACCGAAAGTACCACACCAACAAGGCAGTTGAATCGTACATACATGGCCGTAACGACGGAATAGACATGTACAATTCGATCACATACTCATTCGAGTTTAACCAAGGGTTAGGATGAAGAACGATATAGGGTAGGGATCTTCTAACTTTCACCAAAAGTAATAAACCAACAAGGTGGCTAAATCACGCATACATGGCCGTAACGATGGAATAGACATACATGACTCGATCTCAACCTCGTTCGAGTAAAACCTAAGGTTAGTTGCTAGGAAAGGGAAGTAAATTGTTAAATAAAATTCAAAAAACAAATAGATTAGGCCTGACCAAATAAGGTATATAGTTGCTAGAAACTTTTCTCGACCTTTCCATGATAAATACTCAGAAATATAAACAAATGCCTCGATCATAGAAATGACAAAGGCAACCTAAGTTGTCGTTCCCATAACGGTCAATTTCCCAATCATCCCAAAACTTTTGCATACTTTTACAAAAGGGGTGATATCGGTCACTTCATACAAAACTATACATCGTTGATTTTTAACCACATATCAACGAAATAATCGATCCTTCCAAGTAATTTATCGGTTTAAGCTCAACGAACCGATTATCAATCTTTCCTCTTCTTTTTTGATGCATTTTCTATTTTTCCAATTTTTTTTTGTTTTTTCAAACATAAATCTCGATGCAATTTCACTGTCTTCACCATCATAATTTATCCAGATAATTTTTCCTTCAACACTTCATCTTCAGACATAATACATAATCGCGAAAGTATCAAGATACACTAGCTACATATTTTCCCATTGCATTGTGCAATTTTCGGACCTAACCGGAGATAGAAAATTTCACTTTGACACAGGAAATACAAAACTTTACACAAAAGCAACTAGTAACTTTTTGATTAGATAGGCTTAATCTACAGGGTAGGCTAAGGTGTAAAGGTGTAACGAAATAGACATTTGGTGTGAAAAAGACAAGAATGGCTCAACAGGTTTTTCTAAGGGATCTTACTCTTATAATGAGAGTAAGTAAAGGGTTACACAGGGTTTAACTAACCAGTGTAGTTAGTTAATTTTACAACATGTAGGCTTTTTGGTGTATTCCTAGAAATTTGCCAGTTAAACATGTTACTCCATCTAAGTCCATAGTACACATCATTGTGGTCTCGAGTGATATACCAAGCCAAGTTCTAAAGTCCATTACATCACCGGCACACTCATAATTTTTGTGGAATTTTTAGTAAATGTTTGGAAACGGAATAGGCTTAATTCTCACTATTTGTCATTAAGGGTTATAGTGCGCTAGGTCATGTAACTGGTAATTTTTACAAAAGTTATGCTAAAAAAAAATTTGGCATAATTTTAAGCATATATATATATAGCATATTTTTTTGTAAAAAGAAGACGTAGTGTTTTCCCCTAATCTCCCTTCCCTTACACTAGATATCAACGTCTCGTTGTATAGATAAAGCAATTAAAGAAAATATGATAAAGAATTAGAACGAGGAACTCCCCTGATATGTTGCGCGGGATGATTCTCCAATTTGAGTTCTTGAGCAAAATGTGTTGATGAGGTGTCAGAATGCTCGTACGAGTTCAACACACGTCTTTTTCAGAGTATACCATTTTGTCGATTTCCTTACAGCAAGGTCCTGCATAAAAGTTTAGAAGACAAGATTGCAATTCCTGTCTCGGTTTACAATTGTTACAATGCAGAAAAGTAAACACACTGTACAGGTAGTCAATACGCCGTATTGCATCCTGTAAAAACAAATGTTTTAAAGTTTTGCAGGAAATTAAAGGACTGATAACGTCCAGACAGGTTCGATACGGCGTATCCATAGAGGTTCGATACGCCGTATTGAATGTCTGGGAAGACAGACTCAATCAAACAATTAAAATTACAATTTTCAAACAATTAAAAACAACCAGGTTGTCTCCCGGTAAGCACTTTTTTCAGCTAGTCTTTAAGTTAGACTTTTTCTTTTCCTCATTCCTATTTGGTGCGCTTCACGAACCATCCGTGAAACTTCTTGTTGAAGAGGTCGTGGTAGATGCTAGACATGCTTCCATGAGTTTTTCCCTAAGCGTTATATTTTCCTAGACTGAGGGTGATGAATTCTTCATCAGTCCCTATTGAGTATCGGACGATCATGAATTCTTCAGATTTGCATAGTTCATTTGGGTTCCCGAAGTTGACTTCAGCAGGAACTGGTATTTGAGGGAAATACTGATTGCTTTCTTCAAAATTGTAAATTTCATTCCCTTCTTGTGCATCCAAATAGGGCTTAAAGAACGAGTCAGAACAGGATTTTCTTGGGCTCTTCTTGTAGGGTTTATCACATTCGTCTTTACTTGGTTCAGTGTTACTTATTGACCCTTCAGTATTATATTCATTTACATAAAAATTCCATAGCCCATTCTTAGTGTTTTCGTCTATGTTCCAATGGTTTTTGAATTTGGATCCCAACCATTCTAGAAATTCAAGATAATGTCCCGTTGTCCAAGTCATCTGGGATTTTACTATTGCAAGTATGGGATAGTGGATAATATTTATGAAAAAATTTCTTACCCAATTCTTTCCAAGTGGTGACTGTATCTTTTATTTCATTATCCCATCATTCCCTTGCACGTCCACTAAGTAAAATTGGAAATACGTGCAATCGAAGTTGATCTTTATCGGCATTAGGGATTTTAATCCATTCTGATATATCTAGTACTTTCGTAATGTGGTTGACAATGTCCGCCCCGTCTATTCCATTGAAGGCATTATCTTGTAGTATTTTCATAAATTCGTACCCAATCTCAATTGTGGTTTCTATGTTGAGCTTTCGTGTTGCGTTGTCCGAATCATAAGTGGTTTGAGAGTTATTTTTGGATGTAGGTTTTGTCATGGTTCCTGTCTTAATTTTCCTGAGAACAAGAATAAATGATCAGTAGGATGTGCCCTCAGGGAAGAGAACACATAAAGCAGGATAGGAAACAAGAATATTAAAAATCGCAACTGTTACTGTATCAGATGATTAATACGCCGTATTCAATTGATTTAAATATGCCGTATAAGGTCAGTACATTGTATTAAGTTTACAGAATACGCCGTATTGTTTGGGAGAACAGATATGTTGTTTAGACTACAACAATCAATACGCTGTCCGAGTAGAAGGTTTGATACGTCGTATCCAACTGGTGGATATGGCGTATCAGGTGATCTACCAGAACAAAGTACTTTGAAAACAATTAAATAATGCAGGAATTTAAACACACAATTAAACACTCAATGCAATTAAATACAAACAGAATTATGCTAATTAAATTATTCTAAGCTAATGGTTAGAAATACTAATAAAATTGAAGGTTAAACTTTTTCACTCCTCGGCAGCGGCGCCAAAAACTTGATGTGCTGTCGTGTAGGGTCGATTTATTGATTACCAAGTTTTAAATTTATATTTAGCCGACTTATCCTAAAACAACACTTTAACGGCAATGTACCCCGATCGTTGGAGTTTCGTGGTAATAGGGTGTCGAACACAAGAGCGAGTCTGGCGTTTAACCTTATATTCTAATCAATCATTATTTTAAATTAATCTAGTTACTTGTTAAACCCTAGCAAAACCTAGTTCTCATGATAATAGGGTTTTCAGTCTAAGAGGACTGGCACAGGTTTTTATGGTGACAATAATCAATTCAATACACAATAACAGAGCAAAAATTAATCAGAAGATAAAAGAGGCTGTTCAAAGTATATTTTGGGAAAACAATCCAATGATAGAAAACTATATTAGCCATATTAAATCCAATTAAATGTTGTGGTTTGTTGTTAGTGCAATGACCGCTTATCTCGAGGTCGGCTATATCATTCTTAATACTTAGGCGAGACATCATCCTAAGAAACTATACACCGTTTGAATACTTGTCACAATTTACGTATCCGCATAAAGCATGCCTTTTAGTTTAATTATAATCTATCTATAGGGATTTAAAAAAAAGCGATGTGATCTTGTTAAACCTACCCCATGGGACTCTTAACGCTACTTACTGCTTGAATGATATTTTATATAACAGAGTCAGTTTACCTGTTCAAGTCTTTACACCATTAATTAAAACATACTTATTGAAACAAACGGACAGCCTGCCGTTCCAACTACAGCTCATAATTTAAAAGCAAAGATAGCACATTATTGTGATCATAGTGGTCCAGTAATATAAAAACACTATATGAGAGCTATCCCAGAATCTAGTAGTTGTTGGATATAACTAGACCCCATAATGATAGATCAGCATATTCAAACATGTAGACAAAGGTAATAGGTGATAAACATAATTAACAAACAACGATTAATTAACAAATTTAAACTTTATATATTAACACTTAATTGAATTATTTATAATAATTTTTTTATAAGTCGGATTAAAAACAAACCAAACATTAAATCTTCATTAAGAAGCTAATAACCCGAGGGTATTTAGCCCATAACCATTGTAATAATACAACGTGATCAATAACCAAGGTAAAAACTAAACTTTTAACCGAACAATTACCAATAATTACATATTACAAGAGTATAGGAATTATCACGGTGTATTCTATGGAATCGTGATCGATGCTTGACCTTAGCTAGCCTTCTTCACTTCAGAAAAACAACTATTTATGGTAAGGTATAGAGAATATGATTTTTGCACACTGTAAAACACGTTTTTGAGTCCTTCATTTAATAGGCTCTAAAAATTAATGGATACGCATATTGAGTGAGGTCAATACGTGCGTATAGAGTAATATCCTTGGAGTGCGCGCTCACTTTACGTTTCACAAACATCAAATAGTCTTTCCTTCATTAATTTATTACATGATCTTGATTGATTATATCCAGCTGGATAACGGCTATGTAGATATTTTGGATAACGCCGTATTGAGAATTGAGTATGCGCATTTTCTTGTGAAGTCCAGGCGTTGATATGCCGTATCTTCATTGCTGGATACGGCATATTGAGTCAGAAATAAGTAATCTTAAAATATCATCGTTTAAGCTCCAAAATGTGCGCCTTTTAGCTTGTCTTCACAAAACACTCCTTAATTACTGCAATTGACAACTTTAAGTAATTAAATAACAATTCTTGCAATAATTATATAAAAGTAGGTAATTTATTCGGGATAAATGATGGTATAAATGCAACGTTATTTGATGTCATTAGTTGGCCACCATTACTTCAGGTACATCCTCCTAAAACTGAACAATGCATTCCGCTTACCTGATAATATCGATACACATTATTATTTTCAAGCTTAAAATTATTTACTTGTGTTTTGAAGGTGTACACCACTATTTCCAGACTGTGTGTGTTGCAATGACCTAAAAACGTATGGCAATAGAGAGTGTTAATTTTATTTCCAAATAGTTACAACACCTCAATTTCCAAAAAGTCACTCGTTAAAAGTTAAAAAAAATTGTACTTTATACCATTCAAATAGAGATACTGAACGGCATTGCAGACATATATAATGTCCACGCAAAATCTCGCATTTTTCATCCAAGTTATCCTGAACCAAAAAAGCAATACTCTTATTCAAACAATTTCATCATCAATAGCCGCAATTACAAAAACATATACATTTACTAACAACACGATCATTAATAGCACAAATAAGCTTAAATAAACACCCCCATAATCTTAAACCAAAAGTTGTTATATTAACGAAAGAAACAAAAAGCTAAAACTATAAGAGAGCACAACAATTGTTCATCTATGGAGGTGGAAACATTCTTGGGTATGTCTATGTTTTTCGCTAAATATTCTAAAAATAGAAAATAGCCATCTACTATTAAACTTGGTTTTTCCAGGTAAGTAATAGGAATAAGAATTTCTTCCTAGGCAAAGTGTATAAAGCCTATCAAAGGTTTCAGGATATTCAACGGTATACACATATTTAGTCACCACAAAACCTGTGCCAGTCTTTCAGGCTGAAAACCCCCCTTATCTATTAGATTTATGATTAACATAAGTTTAGCATAGATTAGATTAACTTATATTAGAAAAACCAAAGTATTAATAAGTTGAAAGTGTTTCTCGCTCTTAATGATCGACACCCTACTTACCACGAAACTCCCACCGACCGGGTACACTACCCCTTAAAGTGTTGTTTTTGGTTTAGTAGGAAAAATATAAATTTAAAACTTGAATCATAAAATTATACACCACACAACGACACACATCAAGTTTTTGGCGTCGTTGCCAAGGAGTGAAAATTTAATCTTGATTTTTATTTGATAGTTTGGCTTTTAACATTAGATTAGATCTAACTATTAGGATTAGTGTAATTTAGATTAGTGTATAATATTCTGTATATTTGTGAGTTTAATAGTTTTCATATTTAATTGTTTTCTCTAATACACTATTTTGGTCGGTAACTCGATACGGCGTATCCACTTCCATTGAATACGGCGTATCCAACTTTCTTATCCAATACAGCGTATTCATTCAAAAAGATTAATACGGCGTATTCAGTTCAATGAATACGGCGTATTGACTATCTGATACAGTATCAGATCTGGTTTTTCACATTCAATTTCCGTATATCTATTTTTTCTTTCTCCTGATCCCATCATACTGATTGTTTACCCCTTGTTTCAGGTAGTGCATGACAAGAAGTTCGACTAAGGAACTGTTTACACCTTTCAAGGATCCGAAACGAGAATTTTGATCATCTAGGAAGCACTACAAGACACTAAGTCTTGACGAATAAAGATCGCCTGATTTCGATCTATTTTCTGACCAAGAAGAATATTCAGAGGAAGAAGTTGCGAAAACAATGGCGGAAACTATGGAACAATACATGAGCAAAACTCAAGCCGACTATGGATCGGGAGTTGCTAGGCCTAAGATCGAGGACAAGGATAATTTTAAATTAAAGGCCAATTTCTCAAGGAACTACGTACCAACACTTTCAGCGGTTCAGGTCATGAAGATGCGAATGAACATATTGAGAAAGTTCTTAAGATCGTAGATTTATTCCACATCCCTAATATAACTATAGACCAAGTGATGCTTAGAGCCTTCCCTATGTCCTTAACTGGAGCCGCAAGTCTTTGGCTAAGAAACAAACCATTTGGGTCGATTACAACTTGGGAAGATCTGAAGACAAAGTTTCTAAGCAAATACTACCTATCTGCTCGTACTGCAAAGAAAATGGAGGAGATCAACAACTTTCAGCAAGAACCGGATGAAAACCTCTATCAAGCTTGGGAGCAATTTAAAGAACTCTTGGTGAAGTGTCCTCAACACTATTTAACAAAGATGCAGGAGGTAGTCTTGTTCTACAATGGATTGGATGTTCCAACTAGACAAATTCTTGATTCAAGAGGAGACATACCATCAAAGACTGCTGCTGATGTGAAAGTAGCCATCCAAGAAATGGCTGAATACTCTCAAAAATGGCACAATGGAACATCAAGGACCAGAAGTACTGAAACTTTTGACGAGTTAATACTATCAAGTATTTGTTAATACTGCCCGTTCATGTTAATACTACTGGTTAATGACTTCATGCTGTTATCGAGCCAAAAGGAAGGATTACTTGTGCCTGCTAACGAATGTGTATGAAATTTTATTAGATGCTTGGGATCAACAAGGTAAAAGGAGTATGTTTGCAAGAGTTAGAGATGTAGACGTCTATAGTGGTGATGTAGCCTCAAGGTAATATTGGGGCTTGGAATGTTTGGTAAAACCTTGTTGAATATCATTGTCCTTATGTTAATTCCGCTATACATATTCTATGTTAAATGTTATTGTTAATCCTAGATATAAGATCTAAATAATTTGAGCTTACAACGATTCTTTAGAACTCCACAATTAGCAGCCATACAAGCACAACTCAACAATCTTGGAAGAGAAATCAAGAAAGTGAATGAAAAAATTTTTGTTGCTCAAGTAGGATGTGAATAATCTAAAGGTCCCCACTACACCAAAGATTGCTTACTCAAGGAAGAAGGGAAAACCCTCGAAGAAGCTTACTACACTTAATTTGGTGCACCTTTTCAAGGAGGGGATATAAAGCAACTGCTCTAGGATTCTACCAAAGGAACAATGCAAACCCTTCATACCAAGAACGAAGGCAATCTATGGAAGATCACCTGAGCAAGTTTATAAGTGAATCGGCAAAAAAACATGAGGAGAACTCCAATTTAATCAAAGAGATCCGAGCTTCAATGGATGCTGCCATAAGGAACCAAGGAGCATCAATTAACACTTTGGAGATCCAAATTGGCAAATGAGCAAGGTACTACAGGAAAGAGGATTTGGAAGTCTACCTAGCTCTACTAAAGTAAACCCGAGAGATCAAGTCAAGTCAATCTCGACTATTATTGAAGTTGATTCATACTCGATACGCCGTATGGGATCCTCCCGATACGCCGTATCCACTGGACAAAACCGTACACTGATGTACGAGACAAAACAAATGACAATCCTATTTCTAAGTCATTTGAATGGTTACTACTATGAAGAAAAGAAGGGATCATATGGACCACAATTCTTGGAAGCTTACTCTGAAGCTTCACATATCAATAATTCCATACCCAGAAAAGAGAAAGACCCAGGAAGTTTCACTTTACCTTGCTTTATCAATAATGTTTGCTTTGATAATGCCCTTGCTGACATAGGAGCTAGCGTTAGTGTTATGCCTCTCTCGACCTACCTTAACTTAGGATTAGGCGAATTAGCTCACACTAAGTTGACAGTTGAATTAGCAGACAGGACACTGAAATATCCAAAAGCAATTGCTAAAAATGTGCTAGTAGGTATTGGTAAGTTTGTTTTCCCCATAGACTTTATAATTCTTGATATGCCCAAGGATATCAAAGTGCCTTTGATCCTCAAAATACCATTTTTGTCTACCGCCCATACTAAGATTGATGTTTTTAAAAGGAAGATTACTTTAAGGGTTGGGGAAGAGAAAATAATTTTCAAAAGTGTTAAACCTGCTAGTAGTTTAATTAAGAGGGTCTACATGCTAAGCTTAAGAGAAAGAATGGAACTTGATTTAGAAGCTACGCTAATGGGAGAGACTTTGGTGTTAAATAGATCATTAGACCCTTTGAATGGAGATTACATCGAATTGAATGATCTAAATGAACCATTAGAGCTTAGGAGAAATCAAGGTGATGATTTGATGCTCACCATTGACGAAGGTGAGGTAATTGAGGAATTTAGAACTAGGGATGATGAACTTGATACTGGAATTGATGATTACCCTATTTATTGCGACTATGATAAGAAGATCCGTATTGATTGTGCCTACAACTTGAAGTTCTCTTGCATGATAGGTTTTGAATTTTTTACACGCTAACTTTTTCCCTATCTTGTACGTCAATGTGATGTCCAAAAAGTTTCATAACTCTATAATGAAAGATAAATTGGTGTACAAAGGTAACAATGTAGTTGGAGCCTTAATGAACATACCTATCTTTGTTGGAACTTTTTCTATCTTAACAGATTTTGCAGTTTTAGAAGATATGGATGCTTATCGTGATGAAGGAATGGGCGATGTTACTTTTGGTGAACCGTTTTTAAGAGAAGTTAGGATTAATGCAAAATGGTTTGAAGGAATGATTACCATTCACAATGGTAATGAAGAAGTTACTTACCAAATGGTGCGGTCACATCCGAGGTATAAACACCACACTAATGAACAATGCAACAAGATCCCACCATTACTAAAGGTAAGTGAAGAAGATAAGATGAATGGGATCTCGCACTCGTACCAAAAGCTCAAGAGTTTCTACAAGGAGGTCTTGAACTTAGGACCCGAATATGTCCGAGATGCGAAGATGGAAGAATGGCTCACACGCGGGCACATAAGCGTGCATGAGATGGTGTGAAAGAAGCTGGAAGGAAAAAGTCTAAACAAAAGTGTTTCCCGGGAGACAACCTGGAATGTGTAACATTTCTCAATTTCAGGTCATTTTAAGACTCCTATTATTAGTCACTATTTATTTTAGTTTGATACGCGTTTACTTTTAATTTTGCTTTTGAGCTAAATCGCGTAGACTAGAAATAACCATCTAATGTAAACGGTCATCAAATAAATTATGGTTTACGTGATCAATTTTGGAAAAGGCTGGGTTAAACATTTGCCATTGGCCGAGTTTTCATATAACAACAGTATCACGCTAGCATAAAGGCCGCCCCCTATGAGGCCATGTATGGCTGAAAATGTCAATCACCAGTGTGCTGGGCCGAGGTTGGGGAAGCCCAACTGACTGGTCTGGAATTGATCCAAGAAACAACAGAAAAGATCGTCCTGGTCAAGCAGAGAATGCAAGCTGCTCAGGATCGACAAAAGAGCTACGCCGATCAGAAACGAAAGCCGATGGAGTTCGAGGTTATCAGGGGAGTTTCTCATTCTAATTCTTTTTAATTCCTGTTTTTTTAATGTTTTATCTATACAACGAGGACGTTGTATAATTCAAGTGGGGGATGGGAATTAGAATGTATACTTGTCCTATTTTTCACATTAAAATGCTTAAATTATGCTCAAATTTAAAAAAAAATTCAAGCATACTTTTGTGAAATTACTTGATACATAACCTGCACACAATAACCCTTATTAGATATTGTGAGGATTTAACCTTATCCGTTTCCAAATGTTTACCCAAATTCCACAAAATATGAGTGTGTCGGTGATGTTGTAGACTTTAGAACTTGGCTTGGTATATCTATTCGAGATCACAGTGATGAGTACTATGGATTTAGATGGAGTAACTTGTTTAAATTGGTAAATTTTTAGGATTACACCCAAAAAGCCTATACATGTTGTTTATTAACTAACTACACTGGTTAGTTAACCCTCGTATAAACCATTTGTTTACTTCTCACTTAAAGAGTAAGATACCCCTAGACAAAAAACCTGTAGAGTCGATCTTTAGAATTTCACAACTATGTTTGTTTCGTTACACCTTTACACTTGAGCCTACCCCGTTAAATTAAGTTAATTTATCAGTTGCTTAAAGTGTAAAGTATGTATTTCCTGAGTCTTGTGTCAAATTTCTATCTTTGGTATAGTTGGGAAGAAATTTGCACATTGCAAATGAGAATGTATAAAGTAGTTAAAACTCATGTATTTTAACTACTAACTCAATTATTGGTACGTCCAAAGAATGAAGAATTATCGAAGGAATTATCCGGATTTATTATGATCGTGAAGATGGTGAAATTACACTGAGTTTCGTAGTATAGTATATCAGAAAAAAATTAAAAAATTTAGAAAAATCGTAACAAAAAAGAGGACAATTTGAAGATAATTGTTTCACAAGAGCTTAGACTGAAGGAATTATACGAAGGATCAATTATTCGTTGATACGTCTTATAAGTCAACGATGTAGACTATTGTATAAATTGGAAGATATCACCACTTGCCTTGTAAAGTATGTAAAGTATGGGATGATTGGGAAATTGACCATTAAGGGAACACCAACTTTGGTTGTTGTTTTTGATCAATGATCAAGACATTTGTAAATAGTTGTGTCTTAATCATGGTAACGGTCATGAACAAGTGTCTAGCAACTTATATCTTGGACCTAGTCTATTTGTTTTCGTAATGTTTTGTAAAACAATTTTAATTCCCCCTTTACTTAATCATTACCATGGGTTTTACTGTCGAATGAGGATGCGTACCAGCATGCATTTCAGTGTCTATTCCGTCATTACGGCCATGGTGCATGTTCAGCTGCCTTATTAAGTTTATTACTTATAGGTGAAAGTTAGAAGATCCCTACCCTATATCATTCTTCATCCTAACCCTTGGTTAAACTTGAATGAGGATGTGATCGAAACATACATGTCATATTTCGTCTGTTGACGGCTGTATGTGTTATTCAGCTGCCTATTTGGTTGTGGTATTTTGGTTTGTGAAAGATTTGTGGGATGATCACCCTAGCCTTTATAATAAAACTATTTTACCTTATAAACTTGTTACTGCTCAGCTCTAATGGTAGAGATGTGTATCTTTGCCAAGCTTATGATAGAATACTCGTCATGACTGAGCAGTTGAGTAAATTAGTTATATGTTACCACATAGATTAGTTGAGTGATTTGAGTGTTTTCATCTACCTATTTTGTGAGGTGTTTGGTTGTGTACTTGTAATAGATCAAATAAATGCTTAAACGGAAAAATCCTTAGGGATACATTTTTGTAAACTTCTAAAGGCTACTTAAGGACAAGTAGGATTCAAGTGGGGGGATATTTGATGACATCAAATAACATCTATTTTATAGCATCATTTATCCCATTTAATTAACCCTGTTAGATGCTATGTTTGCTAAGTAGATATCATACGAAAGCTATAAGAATAAAGGAGAGGAGCTAGAGAGTATTTTCATCATTTTCTAAATTTTCATTTCAAAAGGGGAAAATAGAAATGGGAGGGAGAAGTGAGTGTTACAAAGACAAGACATGTATATATACTCCTCTAAGATGAGTATATTATTATACTTTTATAATATTTCTATCTTTCCTACACTTAGTCCAAACCTTGGTCACACTCTTACCAAGATAGACTTTATTACATCAAAACTACTAATAAAACTTAACTAAAACTAAGGACCAATTCCTAATAATTTAAACACTTTTTATCGTTTTCTAACAATCTCCCCCTAAGGGTTGATTATCATAGGACGTCATAGCTCGGTGAATTGGTCTTCCAATCACAAAGATTCCCATATTCGCATTTGCTGTCCGTGACTTAGCGCTTTGGAAATTACCTTTCGTATGCCTTCATTATGCCTTGATCTTATTCCACTACCCCCCTTAGCAGAGGTCGGCTTCTTCAAAAACTTACCTTTCAAACTATTCTGAGCTTTACCTCATTCAAAACCTTTTCCAATGTAGCATCACCAGAACTTGACAATCTCTTCCAAGTACATGACTCTTTTCTCATCTTTACTATTTAAGTAAATCAACCCCATTTGTGGCTCATCTACTATTATGTACAGTGCATGTTCTTCAATACCGGGAAATGTTAAGGTTGGTGCTGTTAAGTTTACCTTCATTTGATAACTTTCTATTCCCAGCTGGAAATCATGAACCCTCTCCCAGATCACACAACTTCTGATAAACGTTATCAATGAGTTTATTAGCTTGACTTTCAGATTATCAATCTCCTTGCTTTGATAGAGATAATACAAGTCTTTAATATCGTTTTTGTTCAAGTACTTGAAGTCAGCTTTAGAAAAACTGTCTGGCTTATCGTTGGATCTCATCACAAGAATTTGTACCATAAAATCCAATCCATGTGGTTGATCAGTGACAATTTTGAAAACTTCTGTAATCCTGTGATCAGAGTAATAGTCTTCTGGATTTTTCCTGACTTTCTTTTGATTTTGATTGTATACTCTTTTATGCCATGAATCCTTCCAATGTTGAATTGATAACCGCACATCTTCAATGAAAGTCTTGAACTCTTTTCGAACCCATCGATTTAACTTTTCTTCTAGATCAGGCTCTAGAAATTCTTCTGCATGAATCTTGTGGAGTGACAAAATATACTTCTTTTCCTCAGTATTTCCATACTTCAAGAAGAATAAATCTTTATTATACAAAGGTCTTGGGGGTTCATTTAGATTCCTTTGTGGTCCATAGAAAATGAGAGTCTTTGGTATTGTACGTGGAATATCTTGTTGTCTGCTTTCCCAAACTATCTGATTTTCCGTAAAATTTGTTGATTATTCCAAATGGTAGGCATATTCTTCAGCATTTTTGGACAAATTACTTAAAGAATCTCTCAATGTAGCCTCTATTCTTGCATGCTCAAAGATAGTTGGAACACGTTTGTCAATGTTCTGAAATTCAGCAATCAACTCAGGTGTTACATCTTTAGAGATCACCTCATCTTCATCAACAACATTCTCTTCTTCCCAAGCATCCCATTCTTGATGTTGACTTTGTTGTTTGGATACATATGTTGTGGAGTCTTTTCTTGAATGATTTGACAAAGAATCCCTCACAGACTTTGATCTTTTTGATGTTTTGCTCCTTTTCACTCTTTTCTCCCCCTCAGGAGGAGCATCATCGTCTTGATATTCATCATGATGAGAGTGAAAGTCATCTTCCCCGCAAGAAGTGTTAGATGTAGAATACTTTTTAAACTTACGCCTCAATGCCTCCCACAATGCAATATCATCAGCTCGATCTTGAATATTTCTCTTCATCTTCAAGTACAGTTGATACTGAAGATTAGCAGATGATTCTGTTTCAGTTGATGTGGTTGTGGTTGGATGAACATGAATAACATTAGATTGTACATGATTTTTAAAAAGTTCTTTAATGATTGTTAGAGCGTGTGCTTTGAGTTCCTTAGAAATAAAAGCAGGTACTTCTGAACGAAAGGCATCACGATCCTCAATGATGGTGTTAACTATGCATGGTTTCAGGTTGGCTTCAATTAAATCATTGGTAACATTCTCAGCAATTTATGGAACAACCTTATGTAAAATGTCATCAATCTTGTTATGAGTTTCCCAGAACTTTGCAGTAGTGACACACTTTCTTTCCATGTCTTGAATCATATAACCTTGACGCCTACACATCCTGCGAAGCGTTCCTGGAAGATGAGTATTTACTGGAAATTCTTTTCTTGACTTGTGAATGTTTGGATGTTGAAGTAGTTGGATTAGAAACAATATCCGTCAATTCCTGAAACGTTTTCTTATTCGAAGATAAGATTTTCCTAGGAGAACTAAGTGGTGTGGGAATTGTTGTCTGCGTCTCCTCATTCCTATTCTCTAAACTACCCATCTCATCATCCTTCTGCTCTCTTTCTTTATCATCATCATCATCATCATCAACTTCTGGATTATCCTTATGACTCTCGAGCTCTATTCTATCCTCAGAGTCATCATCATCCTTCTCAACTATTTACTTTTGCTTAATTGTTATTTTGAGTGACTTCTGTGGTGAATTGGATTCTCTTGCAATTTGCATCCTCTTCTTCGTCACCAGAGGACTAGCAGAAACTGTAGGCGACCTAATGGCTCTAGGTGTAATCCTATGCGTTCCTTGGGTAGAAACAACCGGTTGCAGTTGATTCATTAGAACATCTACCTTCATGAACACCGTCTCATACTCCTTAAAATCATCCGTCTCTCTAATCTCCGCAGTTAAGAAAGCATCCGGAATCAGCATCCCTCGAACTAAGACATTCCCCGTTGTATACACACTAACTAATGGAACATCATCCTTGATAGAATGATAGTCCTCTTCAAGCCTTTTGGGAATGTTGGGGAATTTCTTCATCAGATCAGCAACAATCAGCTTGATGAAACGAGGATACTGAATAGCTTCCTTTTTCTGAAACACATTATTCATAAAATCCCACCAAAGAAGAGCAGCATAATCAACATGTGTTTGGTTGAGTACAACATGAAACAACTGAAGAATGTTGATCTTGGTCTGATCATGGCCAGAAGTTCTTGTTGTTAAGCAGTGGTTGAATACTTTGAACATAGTCTGCCATGGTTGAGCCAGATTCTTCGTGAAGAAAGCATTCACTTTGTCAACAACACCTTGATAACCAACTTTGTTCATGAATGCTTCAATAGTGTGAATGTTGACTGGTACGACAAATGGATTCTCAGGAGTTTTCACTGGTAAATGAAGAGTATCTCTGAACATATCCACAGTGTATATGAATTGTTGAGTATCCAGCATGAACTTGATCGTGTCCTTAGTATCTGGTACCTTGCTCACCGTCCTCCAGAATTGTTGTAGGTACACAGCAAGAACATCAGCAGTTGCAGTTAGTGCATGACTGAGACAATGATCAAGTAGTATCAGCCCAACTATCTTGCATTCAGGAGAGCAAGGAATACTCTGCAACACCGTATAATTGTTGCATCTCCCGATTGATTTGTATTATGGAACAAGTTGAGTTGCTGGAATCACATGTTGAGCCATGTGGAATACTGTATGATGACATGAAAAAAAAGTGAGATGAGATATACTTTGAAATTTTGCACATATTTGACATGTTTTGTCTCTTTCCACTCTGTTTGTTTTATATGCTCTGCCATTTCTTTTTGAGTATATTCTGATCATTTTCTTTCTCATGTGCCTATTCTTGCTTTTTCGGGCACATGCCATACACTTTATTCTTTTAAACTCATTTTGTATGCTTTAGCAATTTTTTTTCGAGCATACTTTGATTTGCTTTTTCACGTATGGATTTTATCTCTTTTTCTGTTTGTTTTTCCTCACCAAAAAGTTTTTGTTAAAATGATACTCTTTCAAGAATAATAAAGATATACTTTGATTTGTTTAATTTTTAACTTTTTAAGAAATTCAAGAGTATAACTTTGTATTCTTTAAAACCTTTTGGAAAGAGTATCACTTGCTAACACAAAAAAATACAATTTTTTTATTTAGAATTTGAGATAACTTTTCCAAAGCAAGTTTTTTCAAAGATTCCTTGAAAACATTGATTACATAACCAATCTATTGAGACATAAATGGGATGGTCACTAAGCCACTCACTCCTCATTCTGTTTAATGCAAAAAATGATCGAAACCGGACATAACTTAGACCATTTATCCAATTATGTTCAAAAGATAGTCGTAAATCATTTTTGAATGATTTTGAAACAATCTTTTTCAAAAACTTGAACTTTTTGTTTTGATGATACATGAGAAACGTTATGATCACAGACATTTGAAGCTCACTTTTTGCATTTCCATCGTATGTTCCTTGTTATAATTTGAAATCATTGATCACTTTTGACTTGAAAATTTTTGTTAAACAAAACATGATCTTATATACGATATCTGGATGGTCAGTAGATTGCTCACTCCTCATCCTGTTAAATTCAGGAAACGGTCATAACCGGACACAATCTTCACCATTTGATCCATTTATCAATATAAAATATGATTTGGAAACAAAATTTATCATTAGTTTTCGTAGGATGCCTTTTTAACATTGAAAACCCTTTTTGAGATTCTGATAAAGCAAATTTATTCCATTTTTTCTTTGTACGAAACCCAAAATTTCAACTCATTCATCCTTACAAAACCCATTATTAAGCCCAAAATATCACTTACGAAACCCATTGGCCCAATACTGTTCATGAAACCAAAACTTGTGAACATTTACTTTCATAAACTTTGATTTTTTAATTTCAAATTGGTTACGAAGAAGGTTGTTTATGACCTATTTGAAGTTGAAGTGTAATTATTTAGGTTTGTGTTTTATCATACCTTTAGGAGGAGGTAACTTGTTCGTGCTTATCACGTTGTGACGAAGACTTGACGAATCTAGCAAAGGTGTGTGATTTTTCTTATGGTGCTCAATGCTCACATTTGCTATCACTTTAGATATGTGTCTCATAGATGAGGATTTTGTCAAGAGATTGCAATCTACTTATATTTTGGTCATGGTATGAGTTCGACGTCGCGTGGATAAACAAGATATAAGACACAAGTTTAGGTTGTTCTGCTTCAGCATCAAGTTCGTTATACTTAATTTTCTTCATCAGTAATTATTACATAGAGCCTACAGAATTGCAATCTACTTATATTTTGGTCTTGGTATGAGTTCGACGTCGCGTGGATAAAAGAATATGATAAGCTTAATAAACCTGCTTATTCAAACAACTTATTTATCATCTTTTATCTTTTAAGCTTATTTTACAAATTTTTAAAGTTACGAAACCTGTCTTAGTTACGAAACCAATGATTACAATCCATAAATTGATATTTCTAGTGATCAATCACTTCCAATCAAGTCAACAATCACATATTAGCATTTTGACTCAATTAATTTCATTATCTAAGCAACTTTCAAATTTACAAAACCCTAGATCTGACCGAAACCTATGTAATCAATTAAATATAACAATTAATAGCAAAAAGATTACAAATAGGACTCGATTCTTACGTTTTTAAGCACAAAAGTTCAACAAATCGATTTGGATCGTAAGTTCTTTGATATGAAAACTCAAATGACTTAAAGAGATTACGAAACCTAACTTTTTGATTTTTACGAAAGTGATAAAGTTTTCGTACGCAACTGTGTCTTTTATATCTCCGAAAATAACTTTCACATTTTGGCAAATTTAGTCCCTCAAGTTTCTTACATAAGCTATTAAAACCCTACGAAAGACACTTTTGCATGTTGACAGTTTTAATCCCTTAAGTTTCTTTCACAAACCTTTTAATCCCTACGAAAGCTACTTTCCAACTTTGTCATTTTCAGTCCCTTGAGTTGCTTTCGTAAACCACAATCAATCATACGAAAGTTACTTTTTGCCTTTTTTACATATTATTTTCAAAAATTAGTTTCGTATCCCTTTTTTATCCCAAAATTTCCATAACCCCCCCTGAAGTTAGACCACTTTTACAAAAATAATCCTTTTGATTTAATTTCTCCAATTAAGTTCCTGATTTTACTGAAAAAATTTCATAACTCCCCCTCGAACAATTATCCATTTTTGAAATATCCTTTCTTAGAAAGTTTGTTCAAAATGAAGTAAAATTTTCTTTTGAACACACAATTTCATTTTCTGATGATGATGTATCTTGAAAATTTTATAACTCCCCTTAACAAAATATCTAATTAAATAACTTGTTGAGTGATAGTTAATTTTGCAGTTTTGAACATTTTGTTATGAGAAGATTTTGAAAAATTTTAAGAAATTTAATAACTCCCCCCTCGAATAAATATCTAATTAAAGAACTCATTCAAGAGATTGTTAATTTTTTACAATTTTGCACACGTGAAAATTTTTCACAAGAAGATGATTTTTAAAGAAATCTTTTGTTTTTTAATGGAATTGGATTTGCCAAACACATTTTTAGCAGTGAAAAATCATTTTTATGATTTTCTCCCCCTCAGTCTATAATACATTTATTATGCATTTGAAGGGCCATTTGTTGAAAAATTTAGTATCATAAGACTGATTTGAATGTAGAAAATATGTGTTTGAATCCTTAAGTTATTTTTTTTTTAATAAAATTTTTCAATTTTTTGTTTTGTTTTTGAAATGTATTTACAAATGTTTGTGATGTATGATCTTTCATTCAAGAAGACAACTTTGTGAGATGTTCCAACTGGGTTGGAGTCATACATCGCATACCAATCTTGTGAACTAGAAACTCAAACCTTTCCTTTGGAAGGGCTTTTTTGAATAGATCAGCAGACTGGTATTCCGTCCCAACAAAGTATAATTCAATTGTACCTTTTTCAACATGCTCTTTGATGAAATGATAGCGGATGTTAATGTGTTTTGTTCTTGAATGTTGTACGGGAAATCCATAGTCCAGCAGTTGTGTTCGCATCCAGATGACTTGAGCATAACAAGCAGATAAGGATACATACTCAGCTTCCGCAGATGACATAGCTTTATAATCTTGCTTTTTGGACGACCAATTGACTAGCTTGTCTCCCAAAAATTGAATGCCTCCAAATATGCTTTTGCAATCATCATTACACCCTGCATGGTCTGCATCTGCATATGCAATTAGCTCAAACCCAGAATCCTTTGCGTACCATAGACCCATATTAATGGATTATCTAATGTAGCGAAATATCCTTTTGACCTCTTTGAGGTGTTTTTTAGTTGGGCGTGCCTGATAACGCACGCATACAAGTGTCGCAAAGGCAGTATCTGGTCTACTAGCGGTAAGATACATAAGTCCCCCTATCATACTATGATATTTTGTTTGATCAACTGGGGTACCCTGTAAAACTGCATCTAGTTTAGTAGTAGCCATTGGTGTGCTAACAATATCACATTTTTCCATCCCGTGTTTCTTAAGAATATCCATGGTATAATGTAATTGACTTATAAAAATACCCCGAGGAGATTGATGAACCTTAAATCCAAGAAATAATTTCATTTCACTAATCATTAACATTTCAAAATTATCTTTCATGAGTTTTTCAAATCTTTTTGCAAAAACTGGTTTAGTTGACCCAAAAATTATGTCATCGACATAGATTTGAAATAACAAAATGTTATCCCTGTGTCTTCTTATAAACAGTGTCGGATTGACAATACCTATTATGAAATGGTGTTTAATTAGAAACAAGGAAAGCTTGTCATACCATGCTCTCGTGGCTTGTTTGAGACAATATAGAGCTTTCTTAAGATGATAAACGTGATTTGTAAAGTCTGGATCTACAAAACCAACGGGTTGTTGAACAAAAACCTCCTCTTTCAGTGGACCGTTCAGGAATGCTATTTTAACATCCATCTGGAAAATTGGAAAGTTCTTGTGAGCCGCATATGCCACAAAGATTCTGACTGCTTCAAGTCTTGCAATTGGTGCAAATGATTCTTTGAAATCTATTCCCTTCTCTTGACCATATCCTTTGGCAACTAAACGATACTTGTTTCGAATAAATGTGTTTTCAGCATCAGTTTTATTTTTCCAAATCCATTTGACTTTGATTATGTTTCTGCCAACAGGACATTCGACAAGTTCCCAAACATCAAGGCGTTTGAACTGGTTAAGCTCATCTTGCATAGATTCGATCCAACTGTGATCAAGCATAGCTTCCTTGATATTTTTCGGTTCAATCGTACTGACTGTGAGTGCATACATACAAACTTCTGCATCAGTTTGAAGTCTTTTCCTTGTCATAACCGGCTTTGAGGGATCACCAATCACTTGTTCAAGTGGATGATTCTTAGTCCATCTATCAATTGAGCATGTTGTTGGTGAAATTGATGCATATTTGAAGGATCCTGATAAGTTGAAGAAGATTCAGCAACATCGAATTCAGGAGTTTGTGGTGCATTATGAAACGTATTTCCATCAAAATCTGCAACGTCTTCTTGAACAAATTCATCGGCAACTTCATTCAAGACTGGAGAGTTTGGTTCAATGACAACTTGTTCTTCTGAAGAGGATACTATTGGAGGAGCATCATCATGGTCAACGACGATTGACGATGATGAAGAAGTGTGGTCATTATCAAGAGTATTAGCAGCGGAATTATCAGACACTTTGTTTGAGCTCGTCGGATAGTATTCTTCATACATGGGACTAATATGTGAGAAATCACAAATCCTTTTTATACCAAAAATGGCCCTAAAATGAACAAATTGTGCAAATTATGCTTGTATATTGCTTGTTTTGTCATTTGTGATGTGTAGGTACGAATATTGCAAAAAATCACAAGAAAATGGTCAAAACCGGAGAAACAAGGATACGGGAACGGATAGAGTGCACAAGAGTCGGGAGTTTCTAGCAAAGGTCAACAAAGTCAACCTTGGTCAACCCACAAAAATACAAAACCTTCAAAATACCAAAAATGTCCTTAATGTTAACACAATTTCACCAAAAGTCCCAAAAAAACCTAACACCGTTAGTCCATAACTAACGGTTGTTAAATGTGTTTTATTAAAACCTTTTTACCCAAGCCCACTATTCTAACCAAGCCCAAAACCCTCACCAGCCCAAGTCAATATCCAAATAAATTCAGTCAAACCAAACAAAAAAGAAAAGGGGGCAGGAAAAACAGTATTACTGTTTACCCGTCTTCCCCATTTCACCCAACTCAAAATTAACCTCAATTAAATGAGAATTAATTCAATCCAACGTGGCTAAGAGATGCTTAGTACCAAGTAATGAGTCAGCAATAATTACATCATCAAAGAGCTATGATTGGCCAAGACACCTCAAGGGAATGACTTGCTGGCTTCAAATTAACACACCTCTTGATTGAATTTTACACTAAAATACAGCCAAAATAAGCACAAAGCCTCTGACACAAGGATTGCCACGCTGGCAATCCGTGTG
Organism: Tanacetum coccineum; assembly: GCA_026074375.1. Classification (NCBI taxonomy): domain Eukaryota; kingdom Viridiplantae; phylum Streptophyta; class Magnoliopsida; order Asterales; family Asteraceae; genus Tanacetum; species Tanacetum coccineum. The sequence goes on from BQNB010013935.1 coordinate 63,310, forward strand.
ATCACATTTTCATCCAACGATCAAAGAATAGCATCCAATGATTAGAGAAAATGAAGGGCCAAGATCAAAGTTATCAAGAGGAGCGTGTGAAGACCTAGAAGCATCCATCTCCTCCTATAAATACAAGCCTTGCTCACTCACATCAGGCTATCTAGTTAATTAGTTAGTTTCAATAGTAGCTTATAGTTTAATATTTAGCTTATTTTTCATGTAATTTTTAGCTTATAGTTTTAATTAAATGTAATTTCCTTTTCAGCAAGTTATACTCATTTCACTCTTAATAAAAGTTGATTTTCATTTAAGCTCTTTTGTTAATTCAGTTTTTTCACTTATTTGCAAAATATTTGAATGAGCTCTTATTACTGTTACATAAGCTCTTATAACTGTTAAGCTACTAAAAGCTCTCTCAAATACTTGAAAACTCAAAGGAATTGGATGGCTGCAAAGAGTTTTCAAGTAGGTATTAGTGCTTGAGGGTCAAGCTTTAGGATTAGACTAGGCATTGGTGTCACACCCCGCCAAGGCGGAAACACGAGGCGTAACATCATGGATATCATCACAACACAATGGTGTCAACAATAGAGAAACACTAAATGCATAACTAAGTAATAAAGACACAATGTGTCATGACAATACCGAAAACAAAAAGAACGACATCTTGTATTAATGAAAAAAGGTCTCATCAATACAAGAATAATATCTCACGAACCTAATAAAATCAAATAACATTCAACAAAATCCATGCAACAAACATAAACAAACTCAGGAGCGAACTCCAATGCAATCCTAGCGGTCATTCTAGCCACTTCTCTTAACCTCAGTATTCTCATGAAGCTCACTTGAAAATGATGCTTAAAAACGTCAACACAACGATTGGTGAGAGTCATAGGTTTAAGACACGCAAAACAAACCTTTAAATCAAATTACTATGATAATAAAATAGACATAGCAAGACATACATCGTACATCATACAACCAACATGCAACCACCATCAATCCACATCGAGACGTTCACGCTCATCCTTCACACAAAACATAAACAACAATGATACGATCACCTCTACGGTCAAACAACTCACTGTAATAAGACGAATCACGCTCACTGACCGAATTCAAAACCATAAATGCCATGAGACGATCACACTCAAGCACAACAATTCATACCATAAAAGCAAGTAGCACATAACATACAATAGTCACGTATAGCCCATGCATCATTTAAATCACATTATCACAGTAACTAAAATATTTCAAAACCTCTTTGCATCTTTTTCACCCTAAGAAAACATAAGAATAAAGGGGCTATGAAACCACCTTTAGAAAAATGCTTAGCTTCCCCAAAAAATTCAACACAAGCTTCACAAAACTTCACGATAATCTAAACAATTAAGCACACGACAATAAACTTACCATCAATTAGGCATTCAACCCAATATGATGTAACCTCAACTATGATGGATATCTAAGCTATCTACCATAGTTCTATACTTGATTTAACCCTTTTCCAACTCCTACATATGCCATTTACACTTCAATGCTACACTTTAAATTTTCTGGTTTTGAGCAGAATTTTATACTCACTTACGCGTCCTAAACGTACCACTTAAACACTTCCACAATTCAAACCAAAATTCACCATGCTACATATATGTCCTATGAACCTCTCATAGCTCTCCCAAAGCCATTACCCTTTTACAAATACCCTTTAGAAATTCATTAATCCAAAGTGTTCAGAATTTGTCCAGAATTTGACCCCCTAAAAGTATGACACCAGATGACCACTTTAGACCAACAGTTACATACTTTTGAAAAAAGTTCAGGTCACCACACAATAATATAAACTAACTTCCACATGAATTTGAGCCTCTAACTTAGATGTCAAGTATATTTTCAAAAAATCAAAACCAAAACTGAAATTCGTCACAGTTTTACACACTGATTTTGTAATGACCTTTTTACCCACTTCCCAACCATAAAAACTCACGAGACCAACTTTGCTGAAAGTAGACTCTCTGAAGTTATCTCCAGTATGTTGTAAATTGTTTATTTGATAATTTATGATTGAGTTATGACCGTTACAAAACTGCCTAATTTTCTGTAGTGAATTAAACAACTAATTCGGGCGATCTAGACCCTAACGCATGATCAAATCACGAAACCAATTGAACAATGATAAAACATATCATCATAAACCTATAAACTCTAGAAAATTTAAAACCCTAATTTATTTTCATGATTAAACCTAATCCATCATACTTAGATTACAAGAATTAAAATAAGAACTAGAATTAAACAAAGAATTAGAAAATACTTTAAACCCTAAAAAAATTCTTTTTTTTTTCTCTGGATCGGTCGAACAATAGGGGATTTAGGTATCTTTTATTTTTGTATTTATAGGCCTCCTAAAAGATATTCTAGATTAACTCTAATTAGGAATTAGACTTGAACTCAAATTTGTTTCCTTTTCTCCCTTGAAAACCAAACCGATCGGCACCCCCCTTTTATTCTTTTTTTATATTTTTTATTAATTACATATTTATTTACAATACCTTAAATTTTAATAAAAACCTTAACTTATTTGACTATACCTTTTTGCTTAAACGAAATTCACTAGACTTTTAAAAATAACTTTTTAACTTTTCATTTTCAACCTAACTTTCCTAAAATAGAATTTTTTTTCATTATTCTTAACTTACCACTTAAAAATCTAAACCTATCTTAGATTACTAACACAAAAATACGTATACGTAATAATACTTACACATTTAACACGGAAACGCTCAAATCTCAATCATCATTTCCTTGTCACTCAAAAGTGAACAAAATGAACTCAACCAATTCACCACAATTCCAATCTCATTGAGATGATCACGCTCAATAAATTGATTACCAATACCTCACATAACCCACATAAACTCATTTAAACACACAGAATCACATACACCATATATTGCAACAGGCACATAAGTCAATACTAACGGTTTGACTAACCTGCTCAAATCATGGTTGTCACAGTATCCCCTCCTTTAGGAAATCTCGTCCCGAGATTTAACTAGCCGATTTACCAGCTTGCTCAACGAACAACTGAGGATATTTAGACTTCATATAATCCTCGCGTTCCCAAGTAAACTCAGGACCACGCTTAGAATTCCAACGAACTTTCACAAGCGATATCTTACTACGTTTTAACCTCTTAACTTCACGGTCCATAATCTCTACAGGTTCCTCAACAAAACGAAGAGTTTTGTCAACCTTTATCTCATCTAATGGCACATGCAAACTAGCATCAGCCAAACATTTCTTCAAGTTTGACACATGAAACGTATCATGTACTCCACTCAATTCCTCAGGCAACCTTAATCGATAAGCTACAGGACCGATCCTTTCAAGAATCTCAAATGGTCCTACATATCTCGATGCTAACTTACCCTTCTTTTCAAAACAAACTACGCGCTTCCAAGACGTCACATTTACAATACACGATCTCTCGCCTCAAACTCTAACGGCTTACGCCCATAATCAACATATCTCTTTTAGACCGTCGCCTCAATCCGAGCCGCCTTTAGATTTTTCCTATACCAACACTACCTTAATTCAGTCGTTTCTGTACTCTAACTCAATCCAGTCAAACCTTACTCTCCCAATCTCACTTCTCAGCCCATAGAAATGGCTGACCTACAATCCCTTCCATACAAAGCTTCAAACGGAGTACACCGAATGCTCAACTGATAACTACCACCAAAATCGATAACATATGCCCTCATTATATTTTCCAAAGTCTGAATCATGCTTCCACTTTTGTCCATCCGCTTGAGGATGCTAAGCAGTACTCAAATCCAATCGCATCTCTAACATTTTCTGCATCGTCTGCCAAAAGTACGGGGTAAATCGTCCATTTCAATCTGAGTTAATCGTCACTAGAATTTCATTCCTTGCTATTATCTCATCAATATAAATCCTTGCCAACTTCACATCTTGAAATTTTCTTGTATAGCTAGAAAATGAGCTAACTTGGTCAGTCTATCGACCATACACACCAAATCACATCATATCACATACTTTGACCTTGGAAATTTAGTAATAAAATTCATGGTGATTCTATCTCATTTTCACTCAAGTATCTCAGGCTGTTGTAGCAAGCCAAAAGTCTTTGACATTACATCCTTCACCTCTTAAACAAGTTCGAAATTTGCTAACATAGATAGCTATATCCTTCTCTATTCATGGCCACCAATACATGTCTCCAAGGTTATAGTACGTCTTATCCCCTCCCGGATAGTACCAGTACCATAATGCATGGCCCATCCATTTCACTTTCCTACCAATGAAACCTAAATACGATCCATAAAATACAAACTCTCGTCTTCTTTCCTTTCCATCAGTTGATCTAACCATGTAGCCTTTCTGCGAGTGCGTTCTCTTGCTTGAACACCTCACTTTGGGCTTCTAGTATCATTCATCTTACTCCATACTGAATGGTCATAGCCATCGCTCAAACACGTCTAAGTTTCACCCGTTCCTTCCTGCTTAACGCATCAGTCACCACATTTGCCTTACCTAGATGGTAGCGAATTTAGTACTCATACTTACTATATAATTTAATCCATAAAGTACTAACCATCATCTGCCCTCTTTTCCATTTGTTGGTCCAGGTCACGCAACATTTCTGCTGGCGCGTTCTCTACCTTGGACGTCTCACTTAAAGTAGCCAATATCTTATCCTTAACACTTGACTGGATAGTCATGGACATTGCTCTTACTCGTCTTAGTTTCACTCTCCCTTTCTACACAACGCATCAACCACTGCATTCGATTTATCGAAGCGTCACAAAAATCATTCTTCAAAGTCTGGAAAGCCTCTTTTTGTTCTGCGCCCTACTCATACTTCTGATTCCTCTCAGTTAGGGAAGTAATGGGTTTAACAATCTTAGAAAAGTTTGCGATGAAACGTAGGTAGGTAACCTGCCAATCCTAAGAATAATCATATCTCGATGGTGTCGTAGGTACTTCCTAATCTTCAACTGCTTCTCACCTTAGTAAACTTAGCATACAACTTCTCCTTCCTTAGTAATTCCAACACTAACTTCAAATGAACTCCATGCTTCTCTTCTTAACAAACGACACTGGTGCTCCTCACGGAAAATGACTAGGTCGTATGAAACCCTTGTCTTGCAACTCTCAAAGTTGTTCAGACAATTCTTGCATTTCCAAGGGTGCTAGACGATATGGAGACTTCGCAACTAACGTCGCTCCATGAACCAAATCTATGCGGAACTCAACCTGTCGTTGTGGTGGTAATCCCGAAAAATCTTCTGGGAACACATCAACAAAATCCCTCACAACAGAAATATCACCCACTTTCGGTTCATCTACCTTCGCGTTCATTAAAGCTTTAGCGGCTCCTAAAGTACGTTCCCCTTGAACCCTAAGTTTCCTACTACCTTCTAACGTATTTCAGACCCACTCTCATGACATACTATCACAAATTTCCTCTTGGACAACCAATCCATTCACAATCACATCAAAGATTCCACGATTCAACGATATCAACGAACTCCAAGGGTTACAACAATCGAATAGGATAACAAACGAATATCGAGTCAAAGGCTAGAATGCATATAGGAGATTCCACATATGCAAAAGTAGACGTAGGTCAAATGACATAAGAATCCTTTGAAAAAAAATACGTATATGCACCGAGTGAAAACGCAAACGTCAAAGAAAACCAACAAGCGTACCCCCGACAAATGAACACATAGAAAAAAAATTAAGTACTAAAAGACGTAAATCTTATACCCAATTATTTGAACTTTACTCGAAAGACCAAATTAAATAATGTTTTTATAAAAATTGATTTAAATTAAGAAAGTCACTTTAAGTATAAAAATCATTTTAAATAATAATGAAATTGTCTTAAATGTAATCTTTGAAAAATTCATTCTGGTTGTCATAAAAATCTAGAGATGGTTATCTAACGGTGTATTGTACCTTACCACTCTGAATCACTTTAAACCAGCTTTTTATAATAAAAATAAAATTGTTATTTAACCACTTAACAAGTTTCATATCCTATTTGCATAGACCATTTAAACATATTCTATTTACAAGGATCATTTTAAACACAGTTTTTCTCAAACACTAACACAATACTTCAAAAGGACTTTTATAATTAGACATCAATTATGAAATATGTTGCTCAAACAAAAGACACCATAATACCAAAAGGGATCGTAAAACACCGTACAGACTCTAACATATAATTCTATTGTTTGAAAACGAAAGAAAATACTAGGAATCATATTCTCAAAATAAAATCAAACGAACTCGTACAAGAAAGTCTTCTTGCAAGATGTTACCACCCAAAAGAAAATGTAAGGTCTTATCAAAAAATAACGATCAACAGAGCAAACCTAAAAACATCGAAACTAACACGTCGCCAACGGGTTACGAAAACCAAGGGATATACAACCAAAGGAGTAATGATTCACACTAATATGTTAGGAACAATTATTGCTTAAAAGAAACATTTGATACTCATAAGAGTAATTAATGCAACGAAAGAACTAAACAAAGACGCGCCCTAGTATCTGAAAAGAGCAGATTCCGATTCCGAACAACCAATATACATCGAGACGTCGAATAGGAAAAAATTGGGTATCCTTACTAACAAAGTACGATGAAGGGATGCTAAGATTAGACTTAGGACATCCGAACAAACAACCAAGCAAACGAGTAACCTTTATAAAAGCAATACTAGGTATCCGCAATTACTAGATAGAAGAGAAACTTGACTACTAATACTACACAACTTAACATATCCTTCAATTAGGGTAAGAGAATAATTCTCTACCCATACCACCATCCTTATCATGAATACACATATCAATAAAAAAAACATTTACACTACCATCTTACAACCAAACACAAATAAATACAATCATGGTCACAAGTCTACGTGTGTGATGCCTTTATAATTATGTTGGCCACCATAATTATAAGTGCCTCCTTTCACACGTGTACTTACTTCCAAGATTACCCAAATCAGTCATAATTCACATATAAGCACATATACCACATTGCACATCTTAAACCACTCCAACCTTAAAAAAAAAAAAAAATATAAATAGTTTAAAAAAAAAAAAAAATTAAAAAGAAAAAAAAAAAAAAGAAACAAAATTATAAAATAAAGAAAAAAAAAAAATAAAAATTGGGGGGGTAAAAAAATAAAAAAAAAAAAAAAAAAAAAAATTAAAATAAAAAACAAAAAAAATAAGAAAAAGAAAGATAGAAAAAAAAAAAAAAAAGAAAAAAAAAAAAAAAATAAAAAAGAAAAAAAAAAAACTTAAAAAAGAAAAAAAAAAAAAAAAAAAAGATATAAAAAAAAATCAAAAAGAATAAAAAAAAAAAAAAAAAAAAAAAAAAAACAAAAAAAAAAAAAAAAAAAAAAAAAAAAAAAAGAAAAAAAAAAAAAAAATTAAAAAAAAAAAAACTTAAAACAAAAAAATTAAAAAACAAAAAAAAAAAAAAATAAAAAAAAAAATAAAAAAAATCAACTTAAAAAAAAACATAATAAAAAAAAAAAAAAAAATAAATAGAAAAAAAAAACAAAAAAAAAAAAAATCAAAGAAAAAAAAAAAAAAAAAAAAAAAAAAAAAAAAATAAAAAAAAAATAAAAAACAAAATAACGTGAGGATGAAACTTCACAAAAAAAAAAAATTAAAACATAATAAAAACTAAAAAAAAAACACAAAAAAACAAAAAATCAATAAAAAAAAAAACAAATACACACTTAACCCCTTCAAAAAAAAAAACAAAAAAAGCCACAAAAATAACACCAAACCACACACCCCAAAAAACCCCCGAGGCGGAAGAAAACAAAAAACAACCCATAATTAAAATCACGACAACCCAACTTAGAAAAAAATAACAAAAAAACTATAAAAAAAAAAAGAAAAAAAAATAAACACAAATTAAAAAAAAAAAAAAAAAAAAATAAGAAATAATGATCAAGAAAAAAAAAAACAAAAAAAAAAAAACTAAAAATAAACAAACACAAAAAAAATAAAAATAAAAATAACAAAAAAATAAAACAGTACAAATACACACAAAAAAAAGAACCTAACACGATATAAAAAAAAAAAACAATAAAAAAAATATAATAAACAAAACAAAACTAAACAACAAAAAAAAAAAAAACAAACTCCACAAACGAAAAAACAAAACATCACAAACAAAAAAAATTAAAAAACTAAAAAAAAAAAAAAAAAATACACAACAACAAAAATAAAAAAAAAAAAGACAAAAAAAAAAAAACCCCTTACACAAAAAGAAAACAAAAAACACTTCCAAAAACAAAAAAAAAAAAACAAAAAAAAAACAATAAAAAAAAAAAAAAAAAAAAAAAAAATAAGAGGGACCCTCGATTCCTACTAATCCTTCTCCCAAAAAGGTAGTGGAACGAGAAACCGAGGAGACAACGGATAAGGAGCAAACTAATTTCCAAGGAAGTACCGCTCACATCCAACCTCCGGTTAACCCCATTCCGATTCCGGAACCCGATGTTCCGAAGACTTTACCTAAGCCGAATATTCCATATCCTTCAAGACGTAATGATCAAAAGTTCCGTGAAAAAGCTTCGAATCAAATGGAGAAGATCTTTCAAATCTTTCAAGATTTGCGCTTCGACATTAGCTTCGCGGACGCTTTACTTTTGATGCCAAGATTTGCCCCTACGATTAAGAATTTGCTCATGAATAAGGAAAAGTTGTTTGAATTAGCTAAGATACCGTTAATAGAGAATTGCTCGGCAATGCTCCTCAAAAAGCTTCCCGAAAAGCTTGGAGATCCCGGCAAGTTTCTTATACCATGTGATTTCCCGGGAATGGATGTATGTTACGCCTTGGCCGATCTTGGCGCGAGCATAAATCTTATGCCTCTTTCCATTTGGAAAAAGCTTTCCCTACCCGAACTTACCCCCACGCGGATGACTTTAGAATTAGCGGATCGATCCATTACTCGTCCTAAAGGACTCGCTGAAGACGTCTTTGTCAAAGTTGGGAGTTTTCATTTTCCTACCGACTTTGTTGTTGTTGATTTTGAAGCCGATCCTCGGGTTCCTCTCATTTTAGGGAGATCCTTTTTGAGGACCGGACGTGCCTTAATTGATGTGTACAAAGGAGAGCTTATCTTAAGGAACGGGGATGAACAATTAATCTATCATGTTGATAAGCATCCTCAAAAGCATGCAAACGAGTCAATTGAAATGATTAATTTCATTGATGTCTCATGCGAGGATAGTTTTGAAGAAACAAATAATCTCTAACGAGAGTGGACGTATCCGACTCCTCTTCTGACTTTCATCTTAGTCTCGAATTTTTCGAGACTAGCAAATCTCTTCTTGAAAGGATTACCGACGAACCTGCTCTAGTTTGCTTACCTCCACTAGAGGATGACGACGATGAAAAGGAAAAGCAGGAAGTAAAGAATATCGCAGAGCCGACAGCTAAACGTCAAACATGTATTACACCGTGTTTGAAGAATTTTAAAGTTATTCACAAGGAGAGCATTTTTCATTCGAATAAAACACCTCAAATTTCTTTGGTTTTTGCAATCACATCCGCCTTACCGACTATTAAGCCCAAGGACTCTCTCATAATGAGGGACGAGCACCTTAGCACTTTTCGTGTTGAGGAAATTTTCCCAATCCCAAGAGAGTCCAAGGATACCTTCGATAATAACAAAGGATGTGATTTGACTTTTTGCGATAATAACATGATTTTCTCGAATCCTCTCTTAGGTTCTAAGGACAACTTAACTTTTAGAGATGACGAATCATTTCTTAAGGAGGATGTTCAAGAAGAAAATTTTCAAGTTTATTCAAACCCTCTTTTTGAATTCGATGACAATTACAACTCCAGTAACATTAATCCTCTCTTTAACGAGATGGTAGAGGATGTCGAGAGCAAGGACTCCAATGTTTCTAATTTTGATGAGCCAGTTTTACTTAACACACCTTTTTTCGATGAGGATGAGTGTTTCGATCTAGGAGGAAATATTGATGAGATCGATGCTTTTCTAGCTATTGAAGTTTCTACTAATATTGAGGAAGGTTATTATGACTCAGAAGGAGACGTATTCTATCTTGAGAGTTTGCTTAGTGATGATACCACCCATAATCTCTCTCCCGAAGTGTTTTTTGATCATGAACCACAACACTTTAAAAATGAATCCGACCATGATACTTTGATAACTTTTTCTCCCAAGAATGATCCTCTCCACCATGAGTTCGCCGGTGAACTCATAACACTTCCTCCAAGAATTGTTAGAGAACACGAGGAATATATTAGTCGAATGTGGTTGCTATGCGGTAATTCATCTTCCCGGTCGCCGGAAAATTTTCATGCTAGTCCAAATACGATCATCGAGTCTCTTCCCACATTTCCTATCCCCGTTGAGGATAGTGACTCTCTTAGGGAAGAGATCGATATATTTCCCGGTCCGGATGATTCGATACCACCGGGTATTGAGAGTGATTTTGACTCGGAAGAGGAAATTATTTTTCTTGACAACTTGCTTAACGATGATATTTCTATTCCCGAATATGAGCGTTTTACCGTCGACATTGAGCCCGATGCGCCCGTGATAAACAATTTTGATGAGCTTAATGAAGACGAATGTTTTGACCCAGGGGGAGGTGAGATTAATGTTGAAGTTGACGATTCCTTCACATTTTTCATTCGGACTTTTCTCCCGTTTCTCACCTACCCTAAGGTTTCTCCTTTACTTCCATCCAGCAGGAGTAAAGACACCATTTTTGACCTTGGCATCTCCACTTAGAGCCGGTGGCATCTCATCGGGATGGAACTTTCATGTGCTTTAATGTTTATTCAAACATTAATGAAAGTCCAATTGAGATTTCTCTCTTCCATTTGCTTTCTCCAAGGACGAATGAATTCGGGGATCGAGTCAAGCTATGTGACTCGGTTACCAAAAACAAAGCGCTTCGTGGGAGGCACCCCATGCTTATCCATTTTTCTTCTTTCTTATTTCTATTGTGATGTGAGGAGGCTTGTACTCTTCTGATTCTTGTTGTTTATACTTGTGATTTTTTTTGTAGGATTAACCAAAATTTTTTGAAGACTCTTGTGTTCGGTGTTTTATCTCGGTCCATTCGAGCTTCCTAGCCTTTGCTTGCCATTAGTTTGTGGAAATCTAATATCCTAGATTATTATCGACTAACATTGTCTAGCTTTACAAATGTCAGACTTTGCAACTAAGACATTACCCATAAATTGATTTTAAATATGCGAGAATATCGATTTATTTAAGAATGAATGATTGTTGCCAGTCTATGTGACTGTTAAAGTGTCGTTCTTAATTTCATTCGGCTAAGTATTCACTGAGTTTTCTTATTAGAAAATTTAAATGTGAAGAACAAGACGATGATTGGTAGAGTATAAGTTTTGATGCTAAACATTGAAATAGTTGGTATTTTTTAAGCTCATAAAGGTTTAATTATGGCTTTTTGCTCCCATCAGCTTAATAAACGTTATATAATTGTTGAATAAATAAAAGTTTCTTTGGTTTTTGCTATTCTTAGTTTAGATCACTCCGTAGAGATTCCTTCTGGTGAAAGTAAGGTACACATCAAGGTTTTGTCAGTGTTGTGGGGAAATAGACTCCTGGACCATGGTCGGCTCGCATACCGATGTGACAAACGTTTAAAGGGTGGAGGTAATAATAATAATAAAAAAAACCGTGGGCTGATAAATGTTTACTGCCTCTTGCCGGCTCACAACCGATGTGACAGTCTTCTAAATAAGGCACATAGTAATAATAATCCGAGACTGATAAAAGTTTGTTGCATCTTGTCGGCTCACAACCGATGTTGCAGCCTTCTAAAAGGTCGAGAAAATTACCGAGATCTAAATATGTTTGCTGCATCTTGCCGGCTCACAACAGATGTTGCAGCCTTCTAAAGGACCGATGTTTAATAATGTTGCTATAATAATAAGAAGAAGAAGAATAAAGCTAAATTTCGACTCCGGGGTTATCTAAATAAAGCCTCCGTCTCTGGACTCGTAGTTGAGTTGTTGCGGATGAAATAAAAAGGATAACCCCTAAATCATGCGAAATTAGAACCTTAATGTGGACCTTATTCTCACCACATCGTCTCTTTAGGAAAGGATTTCAAGCTATTAATGGTCTAAACCGGGTTTACTTTATTAATAAGGACATAATTTATTTGTCACCAATAATAATAATAAAATCCTTAGAGGAAATTAGGAATAAGGGAGGAAAAGTAAGTACACAATTAGCTTTTATGAGTAGTGTTAGCATCATAACTTGTATTTTGCAATGATCTTGTTTTTAAGCTTGGCTTGGAGAGGTGAAAGTCGGGGACGATGAATTTATCCATTTGGACACTTTTTGTGCTTTTTGTTTCGTGATCCTAAAAGTTATCAATGAATAATGAAAGCAATACATTATGTCACACATAAATAAGTTGTAAGTTGTAAATTAGGAAAATTATAAAAAATATTAAAAAATAAATAAAAAAAAAGAAAAGTTTTGAAAAATAGGAAAAAGGGGTGTTTTAAAACTTGTGATTTCTTAACTCTCCCCACAAAAGACTTTGCTACTTTTCAAATGATTAGTTTGGGGAAGTTTTGAGGTATTTGGTTTTAGAGCATATAACATTGCGTGAGGACACGGCAATCACTTAGTTTGGGGAATTTTGATATGTGAGAAATCACATATCCTTTTTATACCAAAAATGGCCCTAACGTAACACCCCCAAATTGGGTCGCAGCGGAATAAGGGTCCGGGGCGTGTTACTTCAAGATCAATAGCACAAGATATATAA